>JAZAVI010000825.1:17500-22500 GCA_036326025.1 Chrosomus eos
AATTCTTTGCAACGCAGGGTTTATACTGGCAGTAATATCATCACACAACACACACACACACACACACACACACACACACACCACACACACACACCACACCACACACACACACACACACACCACACGCACACACACACACACACCACACACACCACACGCACGACACACACACACACACCACACACACACCACACACACACACACACACCACACACACACACACGCACACACACACACACGCGCACACACACAACGCGCCACCGCACGCGCACACACACAACACAGCACACACACACACACACACGCACGCGCACACACACGCACGCGCACACGCGCACACGCACACTCACACACACACTTACCAGATGCTAACAGGTCGTTCACCAGCACTAGGAACTTCTCGTCTGCCACCTGGGCGTCTGTCATGAGGAGCACCATGCCAATATTCTTCACGCCAGCTTTAACGTATAACGCGCCCAGATCGCTCTACGAACACACAGAACAACAGTCAGACGCCAGCGGGACTAACCCTGAACAGTCCCAGCAGAACAGTAAGAAATGACACATATTACAGGCATGAAGGCTGATGAGCTACACACACAATAATGTGAATATGAAGAGCTCCTCTGTGTACTGGGTAATTATTCCACTATTTCTCAGACTTGTGTCTGGAGTTGCAGCTCTACGATTTGCACTCCGGAGAGGAGCATCGCGATGAATATTTGATCGGGCCAATAGCAAGCAGTCGCAGCGAGTGTGATTTGTGTCAGGCTAATACACCTTTAGATCGGGGATGCCGTATCCCTTCTTCAGCGTGATCTGGAAGACCTCGAGGGAGCTGATGAAGGCCGCCAGTCTCGTCAGGCTCTGCTTCCCACTGCCGCCCACTCCCACCAGCAGAGCGTTTCCCCGAGGAGACTCCAGGATCCGGTTGATCCGGCAGCTGAGCAGGAGAGAACATGTTTAATGCCTAAATAACTCTGAGGAGCGGTGGTTCACCAGTACAGCTTCTGTAATGGCCTGTTCATTATACATAATGATACGTGACGGTGCGATTCAATAAACTCTTATTTTACACCACAGATCTGAGAGCATATTTGCTTGTCTGTTAAATTGATAATGCTGTCAGTGGAGTCTGGAAAGGGCAAAAGTCAAATATCGACCAATGATATGCTCTGTCACTACTACGGATGTGCAAAACGTGCACATATGTCAAAATATGTTGGTGGTGGGTTGCTAGTCAATTCATTAATTACACTTATTTATAATAATTTTTTTTTTTTAAAAAGTAAATTATTAAAACCTTCATTTAGCTTTTTAGATACTGAAACCATGAGAATAATCAAGATTAACTTATTATATTGACATCCAAAGTTTTTAACAGGAATAAGTGAAAATAAAATGAATGTGCTTTTAGAAATGTTGGACTGCAGTAAACATGACTCTTGCACCCAGCGCAAATGACTCTGCACACTGACTATTTTGCACCCGCGCAAAGCGGCTTTTCCCTCCACAGACGCACGTCGGTAAACTAGGAAATAACTTGCGCTCCCTGGGCGGGTCGGCGCAAAAAGGAGGCGTGTTTCGGCGCAAACTTTCCCTCATGCTATTTTGCAGTTCCAGAAAACAATTCCGCCACTGACCAGAAAAAACCTGGTCTAAAGTCAGTGGCGCGTTGTTCATAATGCTATTTAAGCGCGCGTGCTTGGCCATAATGTAGCGGGTGCACAACGCGCACACACTTTGATTCTCTCATCAACACAGATGCAGCCGTTTTCATTTGTGCAAATCATACATTATAACAAGGAAATATATTAACACACGAGGGAAATCATTGTGGTGTCCATGAAGATGTAAAAAATGTAGGCATAAATCTAGCTTACACATTTACCCAAGTTTGTCAGGCAAATTGTAGTAATGACGGATCAGAGCTGTTTGCCCAATAGTGGACACATGTCAAGACACATATGTATATAAGGACATCTGACAAATTATTTGTCCGTCAAGAACCAGGAAAAAAAACTCGATCTCCTCGGCTGTGAACCGCTTCTGGCGCGTGTCTGGTAAATCCGCCATAATAATAACAATCCGCCATGCAACATGCGCACCTGCTCTTAAAGGGTATGTTGGATGACGCTCTGATTGGTTTATTTCACGTTACGCCCAAACCACACCTATGAATAATGAAGCTGTTTCAGACCAACCCCTTTTAAACTTGCGTCGGGCGCAAGAGTCATTTATCCCGCCGGGAAAATAGCAACAGCGCCAGGATCCGCCCACAAAGTTAGTTGTGCTTCGCGCTTGATACTTGCGTTTCAGATCGTTAAAATAGGGCCCTCTGTGTCTATAAAACACTAGTGGCGTTTAAAAGCAGCACAAGCACGGGTCAGTGCAGTGAGATCCATCTGAATGCGGATGGCTGTGGAAAACGGACGGATTTATAGAAATCCAACATTTCCGAGAGGCTTCCCCGTGTGCCGGTCTCGTGGAGAAGTCGACTAACTCTTTCTGCACAAGCTCCAGATCTTACATATGAGACATGGCGTCCTCGAACAGAACCAGGTTCAGAGCCGCGTTCACTTCGTTGTAGCCGTCCAGCGCTTCCAGCAGGGTTTTGTTCAGACTCCCTCAGGACTGCACCGGCATGTACTTGGGCTCCCCGATGCCCGTGGCGAAGTGGCAGAACATGTTCATGGCCGTGGTCTCCTCCAGAGTCTCCTCCATATCCTAGTGGGAATAACAACAGCCTCAAAACTCCATGAAATATTCACTAGCGTTCAGTTCAGCGCTGCTGCCTCAAGTTAGACCAAATGACTGACAATTTAATCAACTCATGTTCCTTTTAAACAGCATGAACTGTGTGTCTTGTGTGTTCTGCAGGAGCGTGTGATGTCAGATGTGTCTCTCGCTCGCTCATGATCCTCAGGAGAGAAAGGCTTTACCGTGATTAGCACTGGATCTCGTTCTCTGCACGCTCACCTGGTAGATCTGCTTCACCGTGTCTGACTGCAGTTTGTCGAAGAGGGCGAAGTCTTTGTCCTCCACCATCTTGTCTCGGTAGACCCGGTTGGACTCGTGTAGGTAGACCTTCAGCAGGTCCTGAGGAGTGCGCACACACTCGCTGGTGCAGAACAGGATACCCTGAAACCACACAAGCATTAGCGTTAGCGCTGCTTCAACAGCATTTCACATCGCAAAATACTGCAAGATCTTCTTTCGCATCTCAGTGGCAAAGCAATGAAGCAAAGGCAAACAATGCAGATATCAACTGAGAGAGATGCACAGACACACTGAAATGTTTGACCATTGATGCTTTGGGAAAGAAGTAGATATGGTTCGTCTAATATTCCACAACTATAAACTCTACAATGATCTGAAAGTGAGTAAGAAGGATTTTTCAGCCAGCGAGATTATGTTAGATGTCATCATGTTCTTTGTTCTACAGGTCAGCTTCAGGTGTGTCCTCACAGGCTGTCGTTGATGTCCACAATAAGGAGATTGATCAAAAGAGTGTATGGAGTGTATTGATTATGCACCCGGAGACAGGAGTAACAGATTCCCTTCTGAAGACTCTCCATCCCGGGGGAACTCGCTCTGGTTCTGTTCTAGCTGACTAAAGGCTCTCAAAGCAGGATTATCATCTCACTTCTCAATCCACAAAACTTCACTAAAGATATCTGTAGATTATTGAATCCAGCAAGCCTGCTACTATCAAGCCAGCTTTATTTCTACAGTACAGGGTGTTTCACAGCAGCTTCACAGGAACATGATGAAGCACACACACTTTAATTCTGCTGTGAAGCGCTCTAACAGCTAACGCTCTTCACTGAGGTCCGTTCTGCTCCGTAACTGAGTAAAGTTCATCAGCTGTGGAACGAGCTCAGTAATAACCTGTGACATCATCATCAATTCAGTTCCGTTCTCAGCCAATATTGTCAGTAGTCAAATCAATATTACATATATATGAGTTCTTCTCCACATTGTTGGGTGTTTATTCAACTATTGACACTTTTGTGGACTATAACTATATCTATAGGCACTTATGTAGATTATAAACAACCTTCAAATACAAAGTCATTTTCTTCTGAGCCATATTTCCACACGTCAAATTAGGAGAGCTTTTTTATTACATTCTGTGATGGAAATTTTAAAACACAAAAATCTTTTGCAATAAAATGACACTTTATTTAACTATTAAATATATGAATGACTATTTATATAAATGATTTCACATAAAACACTGAAACAGGAAATTATTTTGATTATATGTAGTATATTTATTATTTTTAATCACTCTTTGCTTAAATTATCAGTTTTTTAGGACTGAAAGTTTGGGTATAACAATAAAAATCTATACATAAAAGCCATTTAAGAACTAGCCAAATATAAATAAAATAAAGCATTTCAAAAAGTTGAAGACAAAGTTGCCAATGTGACACTCATGTAACAAAAGGAAAAAAGCTGATTTAATAAAGAGAAAAATTGAAAAAAAGTAATTATATACACGCATATATATATATATATATATATATATATATGTGTGTGTGTGTGAATATAATTACTTTTTAACATTTCTTTTTATATATATGTATAAAAAATCTTAATTAAACTATATATAATATCAAACTGTGTATATCATAATATAATATCAAGCGCGTGCTCCGGTGTTTATTATTGTGTGGGAACGCTTCACTGCAGTCGAGCCAGATCCATCACACTGATGAGCCCTGCGCCGACACACACACACACACACACACACACACACACACACACACACACACCACACACACGCACACACACACACACACACACACACACACACACACACACACGTCCTCAGCGGAGCCTCATTATCTTAGCCTTCTCTCACACACGACTGTAAACTAATGACTTCTTGTCAATCACGCTGTAGAAATGAAGTACAGTACCTGCCGGCAGCCTCTGAACAGTCTGAACTTTATTAAAAATGGAACTTTTCTTGGCTGTGGGGCAAATAAGCT
>JAZAVI010000825.1:35000-43689 GCA_036326025.1 Chrosomus eos
ATATACCAATTTGATCGCAAAACGGCATGTGACGTCATTACGCACAGGTGTTTATTCGCTTTAAAGCCGTTTGATGGAAACACACTTACTGTCCACACGCCATGAAGTTACCCTTTAAAAAGCACTTCTGCTCTCAGGTCAAACGTGAGGATGGAAAGACACACACACACCCACACACATGCACGCATGCACACACACATACACACAAACACACGTACCCTGTAACATGGCTGAGGTGGTGTAGTAGTTGAACGGGACGTTTTTGATGGCGTATTTCTCCGGGTCCAGCGAGCCCAGCTTTTTTTCCCACCAGAACCGACTTCCCGGTGCCAGCGTTGCCCACGAGCATGATGGGACGCCGCCTCTCCAGCAGCCAGTCCATGAAGTAGCGCACGCGGATGGTCTCGGTGGTGTGGACGAGGCAGGCCTGAGACACGGGAAACACACACACACACACGGTTGTTCGCTCATGGTAAAGGCTAACATACTGGACTTCTGCTTGTACACCAGATATCTGAGAGGAATGGCGCTCTGAACCGTCAGACTGCTCTCGCGTCGCTGCCTCTATGCTAACTCCTCATGCTAACTCCTCATGCTAACTCCTCATGCTTTTCCTAAACCAGACCATCAAAACTACGAAAAGCCCCAAAGACTGTTATGGAGACGAAAGCAATGCTCTAGAACAGGGGTTCTCAACCTTTTGCAACTCATGGCCCACCAATGACTGTTTAAAAACATTCCGAGGACCACCTTTCCAAATATGATATAAACACAGAATAAAAGAAAATTCCAAAAGTACAATGATATACTCTGCTGTTAATCTGTTATGCCACTGTAGTGGTCAAGTCAACTATAGATGAAAACTGTCCTTGTATAAAAAAGACTGGGCAGGTTTACTCAGTAACCATTTATTCCTGTAACATTAACAGGGCAGGTCAGACCAATGACTGGGTCAGACACAAGGGGAACACTCTTTTAACAAATTAATTAATAATACATCCTCACATCCAGGCTAACATACCTGCAACAACAGGTCAGACACACAAGAGGGGAACATTCTCTCTATTCATTAGCAGAAATGTTCAACAGTTCATTCACCCCAATTTATACTGTACGTGTAATTTATCAAATACAATTAGCAATATGGGCACGTTTAAAATAATCTTACATAAACAAACATTACGTAAATATTACATGTATTATATTATTTTCACAATTCAACAAGAGAAAAACTGGACACGTTACTTATACTCCTTCCCACACTTTCAAAAATGAGGAAGTCTAACAGGTGTGTCACATGTCAAAAAACAGTTTTCATCAACAACCAGTCTAGGTCTAGGACTATTAATAAATCCCAACACATTAATATACAGTATTTACATGAGCAAGGTTTTGGAGTTTTGGAGTTCACATGAGAAAAAAACATATATACTGAGACACCTTGCTACAAAATGCATATTCTGCATACCCTCAGTGAGACACTTGGGCTTGCTTCTTGGAGATAATAAGATCAAGTCTTGGTGAAATGGGTGAGAGACTGACACGGAGAGTAGCATTCAAAGTAGCTTTCAGTCTGCTCCTTGCTTTTGATTTTGTGATAGTCACAGTGGAGAACCCTGACTCACATAAGTATGTGGTGGTGAAAGGCAATAGAAATTTGATTGCCCGCTTTGACAGAGAGGGATATTCACTTGCAGCCAGTAACCAAAATGATGCAAGGTCAACTTGTGTGAGTTGAAGTTTTAGGCTACTGTCAGCTGATAGTTCCATTAGTTCATTTTCCAATACAGTGGAAAGAGCCATGTCTTCTGAAGCAGGATCCACAGAGAATGGGTCCAAAATCCAAAGGTTTCCATGTCGAGGGTCCTCTGGGAAGTAGTCAGCAAACTTTTGAGACAACTGAGACAAGTGCTGGGTTATAACACTTGATATGTGCACATGAGAAGAGGCTTCCAAAGTTTCACTCAGATGTGGAAACATGTCAAATCGTCCCTCCTTGACTCTTCTATTCCAAAGAATGAGTTTTTTCTTGAATCCCTCAATTTTGTCTGAAACCAAAAACACTGTGGTGTTTCTGCCTTGCATTGATACATTCAGCTGATTTAACTGATCAAATATATCAGATAAGTAGGCCAGTTTTGCAAAAAATTTATCATCAGTGTAATGCTCAGCAAGAGGGGAGCGTTGCTCTTCCAGAAATGTGTGCACTTCTTTTCTCAGTTCAAAAAGACGATTAAGCACACATCCTCTTGAAAGCCACCTTATTTCACTGTGGTACAAGAGCTGCAAATGATCAGCATCAAGACGTTCACACAGAGCTGCAAAACACCTTGAGTTGAGTGCATTTTTCTTAATATAGTTAACAGTTTTCACAGCAATGTTCATAACCTCATGCAGTTCTGGTGACATCTGCTTTGTTGCAAGACTTTCTCTGTGCAAGAAACAGTGCGTCCACTTTGCATCTGGTGCTCGCTCTTGGATTTGTTTAACAACACCGCGGTGTTTTCCCGTCATAGCAGCCGCGCCGTCTGTGCAAATACCTGAGCAGTATTTCCAATCAAGACCTTTTTCAGTGAAGTACTCATCAAGGCAGTGCATGACATTATCTGCCGCTGTTCTCGTTGGAAGTTCTTTGCAAAACAGCAGATCTTCACAAAGATTACTGTCCATGCAGTATCGGACAAAAACTAACAGTAACGCGGCATTGCTTATGTCCGTCGACTCGTCCAGCTGTATGGCAAAATAAGGGCTTGCCTTTATTCGTTCCACGAGTTGGCACTCAATGTCATCGCTCATGTCAACAATTCGTCTAGCCACGGTGTCATCGGAAAGTGGTATTGACTGAATTTTGGTTGCAGCTGCATCACCCAGTAACTCTCTACACATATCCACAGCACTTGGCAAAATAAGTTCCTCGGCGATAGTAAATGCTTTCTTACTACGAGCAACACGAGCGGCAACCATATAGCTAGCTTTCAATGTGACTTTTGGTTGAGTTGATAACGATGTTATGACTTTTTGTTGAGCCTGAAGCCCATCTTTTTTCCTTAAAAAATATTCTTTTGACTTCCCAACACAGCCCGGGTGTTTTGAGTTCAAATGTCTCTGCAGCTTTGATGGTTTTAGCGCCTCATTTGACAAAATTTCTCCACATTCGACACACTGTGCCTTCGGCTTAGTCTCAGTACCTGCACTTAATATAAAACCAAATTTTATGTATTCAGCGTCGTACTTTCTCACCACACACTTCAAAGTCTTTGCTTGCACAGGTCTGTCTCCCGCATCTGTTTTTCTTTTCAAAAAACGATCCATATATATATCCATATAACGTGTAACTGCATCTGTTTGAACGAACTTTCAATCTGATGTTGTGACGTGATTGGTGTTGCGACATTTAAACATAAATTAGCTTTTACATAATGCATATTGAATTGAGTGTTTTTTTACCAAATAAATTCATAAGAACAATTAGATAATCAGAAAATAAGATTTGTCAATTAAAAAAATATAAAATATTAAAAAAAATCGGTAGTCTAGCACTGCCTACACGGCCCACCAGATGGCGCTCCGAGGCCCACTAGTGGGCCGCGGCCCACCGGTTGAGAATCACTGCACTAGAACAAAACATTTTATTGAGTTGTTTGGGGTTGGGTATCGGTTGGGTTTTATTCGATACCAGTACCTACTCGGTATTTTTTAAACGGTTCCGGTGCTTAAACGGTTCTTAAATCGGTACTTAAGAAAAACCGCACACACTTTATCAAAAAATAATACCCTTTAATTTACAGGGCCAAACTGGACACAATATTAACTTAAATGTTTAAACAATATCAATACAAGTAACATATGGTAATAATAAAACCAATATAAAATAAAAATTCATATTTACATAATATCAAATGAAACAATATTGTATCAAACAATGTAATAATACTGGAGATGAATAGAGATTACTTGCAGGCAGAGCTGCCAGCTGTCACGCATTGACCGTGAGACTCACACAAATGACCCTTTTCACACAGAAAAATCGCGGACAAAGAGGACACTGACAGAGAAGGTTACTTTTGATATGGAACAAATCCACAGCTGTCAGTTTCTGTCAATATTTTTACGAGATTCACACAATAAATAGCTAACGTTTTGGCTCTTTGAAATGTGACAGATCGCTGTAGCGCGTCAGTTCAAACGGCACGTGATACAGCAGCTACAAATCCACTGCTTCTTAGCGTTGAGTGAACCTATGAAAGAGAACATCTCTGGTTACTGGTGTAACATACCTATGTTCTCTCAATAGGGAACGAGACGCTGCTAAGCTCCTCGCGCTGCCGACCAGCTTCCTTTTCGGCAGAGAAATCCGAGGAGCAAATGGCGCGCGCCAACATTAATATGACGACGTGTAAACAACTGCGTCGATGCGGTGCAATGAATTGGCTTAATACTATATGGGATTCAGACTATCTGCACACCCAGAGGGCGTTCTGCCGCGTAATTTTACACGTGAAATGCAGCCAAACCTTGCGAGAAAGAGCGCGCATGCGAGTCAGAAGAAACTATGCTCCAAACTGTGTAACGCACGGCGGTCGGCGGAGAGGGAGAGAGCGAGAGACATTGCGTGTGTGTGTGCGTGTGTGCTTAATGAAGTTAGGCACCGAAATCAGGCACCGAAATTTTCGTTCTTATTCGGTCTGGTTACTACCGTTTACGTCAGAACCGGTTCCCTATTGGCACCGAGTTTCGGTACCCAACCCTATGTTTGAGTAAAATCTTCAAACTTCAAGATTTTTCAAAGTTATTTCAAACTTTCAGACAAGGCCAATATCAACTAGAAAAAAAGTTTGATGAGACAAACTTTAAGTTGGCTTGAGAAAGCCGGACCAGAGAGTTTGAAGAAGTTTAAAGTAGTTTGAAGTTTGATAGATGAATTAGTTAGAAAGAAAGAATAGTTCTAAAAAAAGAAAACGATTGGTTAGAAAGAAAGAAAAGATTAGGTAGAAAGATAGATAGATTAGAAAGATAAATTAGTTAGAAAGAAAGAGAGAAAGATAGATTAGTTAGAAAGAAAGAGATTAGTTAGAAAGAAAGAAAGATAGATAGATCGATTAGTTAGAAAGAAAGAAAGAGATTAGTTAGAAAGAAAGAAAGAAAGATTAGTTAGAAAGAAAGAAAGAAAGAAAGAAAGAAAGAAAGATTAGTTAGAAAGAAAGAAAGAAAGAAAGAAAAAGAAAGAAAGATAGATTAGTTAGAATGAAAGATAGATTAGTTAGAAAGAAGTAAAGAAAGAAAGATAGATTAGTTAGAAAGAAAGGATAGATTAGTTAGAAAGAAAGATAGATAGATTAGTTAGAAAGAAATACAGATTAGTTAGAATGAAAGAAAGATAGATTATTTAGAAAGAAAGAAAGATAGATTAGTTAGAAAGAAAGATAGATTAGTTAGAAAGAAAGAAAGATAGATTAGTTAGAAAGAAAGATAGATAGATTAGTTAGAAAGAAAGATAGATAGATTAGTTAGAAAGAAAGAAAGTAAGAGATTAGTTAGAAAGAAAGAAAGAGAAAGAAAGAAAGATAGATTAGTTAGAAAGAAAGAAAGATAGATTATTTAGAAAGAAAAGAAAGATAGATTAGTTTGAAAGAAAGATAGATAGATTAGTTAGAACGAAAGATAGATTAGTAAGAAAGAAAGATAGATTAGTTAGAAAGAAAGATAGATTCGTTAGAAGAAAGATAGATAGATTAGTTAGAAAGAAAGATAGATTAGTTAGAAAGGAAGAAAAATAGATTAGTTAGAAAGAAAGAAAGATAGATAGATTAGTTAGAAAAAATAAAGAGAATAGTTAGAAAGAAAGAAAGAAAGATAGATTAGTTAGAAAGAAAAGATAGATTAGTTAGAAAGAAATAAAAATAGATTAGTTAGAAAGAAAAGATAGATTAGTAAGAAAGAAAGATAGATAGATTAGTTAGAAAGAAAGATAGATTAGTAAGAAAGAAAGAGATTAGTTAGAAAGAAAGAAAGATAGATTAGTTAGAAAGAAAGATAGATTAGTTAGAAAGAAAGATAGATTAGTTAGAAAGAAAGAAAGATAGATTAGTTAGAAAGAAAGATAAATTAGTTAGAAAGAAAGAAAGATAGATTAGTTAGAAAGAAAGATAGATTAGTTAGAAAGAAAGAAAGAAAGAAAGAAAGAAAGAAAGAAAGATAGATTAGTTAGAAAGAAAGATAGATAGATTAGTTAGAAAGAAAGAAAGAAAGAAAGAAAGAAAGAGATTAGTTAGAAAGAAAGAAAGAGAAAGAAAGAAAGATAGATTAGTTAGAAAGAAAGAAAGATAGATAGATTAGTTAGAAAAAATAAAGAGAATAGTTAGAAAGAAAGAAAGATAGATTAGTTAGAAAGAAAAGATAGATTAGTTAGAAAGAAATAAAAATAGATTAGTTAGAAAGAAAAGATAGATTAGTAAGAAAGAAAGATAGATAGATTAGTTAGAAAGAAAGATAGATTAGTAAGAAAAAGAGATTAGTTAGAAAGAAAGATAGATTAGTTAGAAAGAAAGAAAGAAAGATTAGTTAGAAAGAAAGAAAGAAAGATAGATTAGTTAGAAAGAAAGAAGATAGATTAGTTAGAAAGAAAAGAAAGATAGATTAGTTAGAAAGAAAAAGATAGATTTGTTGGAATGAAAGAAAGATAGATTAGTTAGAAAGAAAGAAAGATTAGTTAAAAGAAAGATAGATAGATTAGTTAGAAAGAAAGATAGATTAGTTAGAATGAAAGAAAGATATATTAGTAAGAAAGAAAGATAGATTAGTTAGAAAGAAAGATAGATTCGTTAGAAAGAAAGAAAGATAGATAGATTAGTTAGAAAGAAAGATAGATTAGTTAGAAAGGAAGAAAAATAGATTAGTTAGAAAGAAAGAAAGATAGACAGATTAGTTAGAAAAAATAAAGAGAATGTTAGAAAGAAAGAAAGATAGATTAGTTAGAAAGAAAGATTAGTTAGAAAGAAAGAAAAATAGATTAGTTAGAAAGAAAGAAAGATAGATTAGTTAGAAAGAAAGAAAGATAGATTAGTTAGAAAGAAAAGAAAGATAGATTAGTTAGAAAGAAAGATAGATTAGTAAGAAAGAAAGAGATTAGTTAGAAAGAAAGAAAGATAGATTAGTTAGAAAGAAAGATAGAAAGAAGTTAGAAAGAAAGAAAGATAGATTAGTTAGAAAGAAAGAAAGATAGATTAGTTAGAAAGAAAGAAAAAGATAGATTAGTTAGAAAGAAAGAAGAAGATAGTTAGAAAGAAAGAAAGATAGATTAGTTAAAGAAAGAAAGATAGATTAGTTAGAAAGAAAGAAAGATAGATAGTTAGAAAGAAAGAAAGAAGATAGTTAGAATGAAAGAAGATTATTAGAAAGAAAGAAAGAAAGAAGATAAGTTAGAAAGAAAGATAGATTAGTTAGAAAGAAAGATAGATAGTTAGAAAAAGAAAGATAGATAGATTAGTTAAAAAGAAATGAAAGGATAGATTAGTTAGAAGAAAGAAATAAAGATTAGTTAGAAAGAAAGAAGATTAGTTAGAAAGAAAGAAAATAGATAGATTAGTTAGAAAGAAAGATAGATTAGTTAAGAAAGAAGAAGAGATTAGAAGTTAGTTAGAAAGAAAGAAAAAGATAGATTAGTTAAGAAAGAAAGATAGATTAGTTAGAATAGAAGATAGTAAAGATAGATTAGTTAGAAAGAAAGAAAGATAGATTAGAAAGAAAGAAAGAAGATTAGTTAGAAAGAAAGAAATGATTGTTAGAAAGAAAGAAAGATAGATTAGTTAGAAAGAAAGATAGATTAGTTAAGAATGAAAGATAATAGATTAGTAGAAAAAGAAGATAGTTAGAAAGAAAGAAGATAGATTAGTAGAAAGAAAGAAAGAAAATAGAAGTAGAGTAGTTAGTTAGAAAGAAAGAAGATAGATTTAGTTAGAAAGAAAGAAAGATAGATTAGTTAGAAGAAAGAAGATAGAGAGATTAGTTAGAAAAAGAAGATAGATTAGTAAGAAAGAAAGATAGATAGATGTTAGAAAGAAAGATAATTGTAAGAAAGATAGAAAATTAGTTAGAATAGAAAGAAATAGATTAGTTAGAAAGAAGAAGATAGATTAGTTAAAGAAAGAAAAGATAGATTAGTTAGAAGAAAGAATAGTAGAAAGAAAGATAGATTAAGTAAGAAAGAAAGAAGAAAAGAAAGAAAGAAGATAGATTAGAAAGAAAGAAGAAAGATAGATTAGTTAGAAAGAAAGATAGATATTAGAAGAAGAAGATAGATTAGTTAGAAAGAAAGAAGATAGATTAGTTAGAAAAGAAAGATAGATTAGTTAGAAAGAAAGAAAGAAGATAGATTAGTTAAAAAAGAAAGAAAGATTAGTTAGAAAGAAAGAAAAGATAGATTAGTTAGAAGAAGAAGATAAGTAGAAAGAAAGATTATTAGAAAGAAAGAAAGATAGATAGTTAGAAAAGAAAGAAAAGATTAGTTAGAAAGAAAGAATAGATTAGTTAGAAGAAAAGAAAGATAGTAGATTAGTTAGAAAGAAAGATAGATTAGTTAGAAAGAAAGATAGATTAGTTAGAAAGAAAGAAAGATAGTAGATAGATTAGTTGAAGAAAGAAAGATAGATTAGTTAGAAAGAAAGAAGATGAAAGAAAGATAGATTAGTTA
>JAZAVI010000826.1:0-12500 GCA_036326025.1 Chrosomus eos
AAAGAACCTTTTTTCCACCTCCACGAATGAGACGAGTGTCGTTCATTATGTCGCCTTGCTGAAGTAAATTGCAGATTTCCTTGTTTACCCCAGTCTTAAAGTAAAAAGATGACTATGAAAAATAGTAGTATTTAATTAAATGCATTTATGGTAAAATTACTATACATTGTATTTAATTAAATACATTTATGATGAAATTACTACATTTTCATGTCAATTTGTGTTCATTTTGACCACAAACTATGCGCTGTCACTTTAATTCAGCGCATACAGCACAGAAGAAATACGCCCGTTTCACACATACTCCGTGTTGCGGTGCGTATACGGTACAGGAGCAGCACACCTATAGTGCTTTCACATATGCTGCGTTTGCAGTGCGTAACTGATCCGCGGCTGTACCACAAACACACATATACAAACTTGAATGGACGTGTAAACACAATTTAAAGGCCTATAATTCCATGCATTACTTCTATATATTAAGTTGCTTAAGAAAGTGATCAAATATGTGCATGTACTTATATTAAAATCGTAAACATTTTAAATTAAAACTTAAAATTGACAAAAACAGCCGACTCTCATGCCTTTTCTTTTCTTTTGCATTTAAATTTTAATAAAATAAATCTTGCATGTTACAAAGAACTTGTTTTTCCACCTCCACGAATGAATGTCGTTTATTATTATGTCCTTGTTGAGGTAAATTGTTGTTTTCCTTGCTTAAAACCCCGGTCTTTAAGTAAAAAGATGAAAAGTAGTATTTAATTAAATACATTTATGGTGAGATTACTACATTTTATTGAATTAAATGCATTTATGGTGAAATTACTACATTTTCAGGTCAATCTGTGTTCATTTGGACCACGAACCGTGCGCTGTCACTTTAATTCTGCGTTTGCAGCACAGCAAAAATAGACTCGGTGCGGAAACGATCTCTGCACTGCTGTATACGCACAGCAACTGCAACGGATCGCCGGACCGCACCCGCGTGCAGTGTGAAAGCTCTAACCTGTTAACATGGGTGCGGAAAAAAATATGCACCGCATACGCACTGCAAACGGAGTATGTGTGAAACGAGCGTCAGACTCGACTGTATTTGAAAAACAACGGACTCGGTCTCGACTCGGACTCGGCATAGCCGGTCTCGTCCCCATCACTAGGACACACACACACACACACACACACACACACACACACACACACACACATAACAGTGTCTCGGGCTGATTGTGTAAATCAACACACACACACACACACACACACACATACACACACACACACACACACACACACACACACACACACACACACACACACACACACACACACACACACACACTAACAGTGTCACGGACTGATTGTGTAAATCAGTGAATAGAGACACACACACACACACACACACACACACACACACTCTAACAGTGTCACGGGCTGATTGTGTAAATCAGTGAATAGAGACACACACACACACACACACACACTAACAGTGTCACGGGCCTCTCTGTTTCCATCCGTCCGTATTTTATGTATATGTTTGGATATAGAGTAAAAAACACCAGATGGAAATGCAAAGATGTGCATCGAATCGAACACATTCCTCCTTTAAATGCAAAAGTGTTATGCAATATAAAAGTGTTTTATTACACAAGTATAATTCGTACCTCTGTATGGAAACCGCTGATGACATCACGCCTGATTTGTTCACTCTGTTTGTGATGAAATGCTTTATTTAGCAGTTTTTTTGCACAAGTTAAATGCACAACTTTAGATGGGAACCGATAATGGCATCCTCGTTCAGTTTCTTCCTGATGAAAAGGTGCTATTTTCGCAAATATTTTATGCGATTTTATTTTCATACACATTTTATTTCACATCTTTAAATGGAAGCAACTACTGATATGCCGTGTTTGTTCCCTTTTTTGTTATGAATACTTTTGAATACTTTGAATTTTTCACACAAGTTTTACTTGGCGTCTTTCTTTAGATGGAAACAGATGATGACATCACATTCGTTTTTTTCGCCAATATACTTGCGAAATGCAAATTTTTTCCTCAAGTGTAATTCGCAACTTTGGATGGTGATTTATTTGCAAATGTTTTATGTGATATTAAAAATTTCGCAATTTAATTCGCAACTTTGTATGGAAACAGCTGATGACATCACGTTCATTCAGTTTGTTTGTGATGGAAAGGTGATTGTTTTTTTTACTAATTTTGATGCGATATTCCAAATTTTCGCACATGTGTAATTTAAAATATAGATAAAGAAATGCCTCATTTATTTAGTTTATGACAAAAAAGCTTTATTTGCAAATGTTTTTTGCAATATTCCAAGTTTAGAAGTTGTTTGTTGTTGATGGACGGGTTTGTATTCGTTCAGTTTGTCCATGTAGAAGATGTGTCTGAAGAAAAGATGGATTCTTTCTTTTCTTTCTTCTTTCTTTCTTACTAATATTTCTTTCTTTTTCTTTCTTTATTACTAATATTTCTTTCTTTTTCTTTCTTTCTTACATATTTCTTTTTCTTTATTACTAATATTTCTTTCTTTTTTTCTAATCTTTCTAACTAATCTTTCTTTCTTTCTAACTAATCTTTCTTTCTTTCTAACTAATCTTTCTTTCTAACTAATCTTTCTTTTTTTCTTTCTTTCTAACTAATCTTTCTTTCTTTCTAACTAATCTTTCTTTCTAACTAATCTTTCTTTCTAACTAATCTTTCTTTTTTCTTTCTTTCTAACTAATCTTTCTTTCTTTCTAACTAATCTTTCTTTCTTTCTAACTAATCTTTCTTTCTTTCTAACTAATCTTTCTTTTTTTCTTTCTTTCTAACTAATCTTTCTTTCTAATCTTTCTTTCTAACTAATCTTTTTTTCTTTCTTTCTAACTAATCTTTCTTTCTAATCTTTCTTTCTAACTAATCTTTTTTTCTTTCTTTCTAACTAATCTTTCTTTCTATCTAACTAATCTTTCTTTTTTTATTTCTTTCTAACTAATCTTTCTTTCTTTGTTTCTTTCTAACTAATCTTTCTTTCGGTCCCACTTTATATTAAGTGGCTTTAAGTATGTACTTGCATTGAAATTAATTTGATGCAATGGACTTGTTGTGTACATACATGTTTTTACATTGTACTTATATTTTGAAAATACCTGCATGTAATTACAGCTGTAATTAATTTATGTAATTACATTTGTAATTACACAGTTGACCCTTCCCTTACACCTTAACCCAACCTTAAACCGACCCATACCACACACACCTGACCCTAACCTTACCAGTATCACATCTCAATAGCAGCAAAAGTGTTTTACAATACAACCTGAACACAATAAGTGCATTGTACTTATTTGTCGATGTAAGTACATAGTACTTAAAGCCACTTAATCTAAAGTGGGACCTTTCTTTCTTTTTTCTTTCTAACTAATCCTTACCTAGTTTCTTTCTAACTAATATTTCTTTCGAACTAATCTTCTTTCTTTCTTTCTACCTAATATACCGCGATATCAAGGTCCCGCCCTCCCTCCCGCAGACTTACTGTGAGAAATAAACCGTTTTGGAGATGTAGAAAGTTGAAGCTCCAATCTCCTCCCGAAAATGCCACAAAAAATCTGTTGGTGTCTCAGTGACTTTGTTTAGAAAAGCAGTCAATCATGACGCCCATTTTATAGATTTAAATAACGAACTAAGATCAAACTTATTAAAAAAAACAAATACTTTAAACTTAAATCAGCGTGAGAAAAACAACCTAAAACGATAGAAAACATCTTTGAAAATCTTTTATTTGAAGTGTAATTTGATGGTTTAGTTTCCATCACGTCCCATTAGACTACATGTGGAGGCGGGGTTTATGAGCTATACTGGGACCAGCCACCGGGGGCGATCGAGACGCTTCGGCTTCACTTTTCAGCTCTTGTGCGGCACGCTTGGGCTGAATCTTGACCTCTGACCTCTGCAGGGCTGGTGTCGAGTGAGAAGGCCAGTGCGAGTCACCTGTTGAGTCGTCCCGGTGGAGGTCAAGCCGCCGTCATCGCAGTGGGAGGAGCTCCGGAGTCTCTGGATGCGCGGCCGGGAGCCGTAACACTACAGCTGCTGCAGCGCAAAGGCTTCGTTAAACTGGCCCTCAAACACGGGTGTGTGTGTGTGTGTGTGTGTGTGTGTGTGTGTGTGTGTGTGTGAGTGTGTGTGTGTGTGTGTGTGTGTGAGAGAGAGAGTCTCTGGATGCGCGGCCGGGAGCCGTAACACTACAGCTGCTGCAGCGCAAAGGCTTCGTTAAACTGGCCCTCAAACACGGGTGTGTGTGTGTGTGTGTGTGTGTGTGTGTGTGTGTGTGTGTGTGTGTGTGTGCTTGTTTTTGTGATATATGAGGACACAAATGTGTATAATGACATGGGTATTACACCGGTATTACAACTTACACGTGAAATATGAGGACATTGCATGCGTCCTCATATTTCAAACAGCTTAAAAAACATAAAAAACAATGTTTTTTTTAAAATGTTAAAATGCAGCATGTCTCCTGTAAGGGGTAGGTTTAGGGACAGGGGCAGTGTAGGGGGATAGAATATATAGTTTGTCCAGTATAAAAACCATTACGCCTATGGAGAGTCCTCATAAGTCACAAAAACAAACATGTGTGTGTGTGTGTGTGTAACAGAGGATCTGCTGGGTTTGATCAGTGTATGCTGTATCTTGTGTGTGTGTGTGTAAGAGAGGATCTGCTGGGTTTGATCAGTGTATGCTGTATCGTGTGTGTGTGTGTGGTGTGTGTGTGTGTGTGTAAGAGAGGATCTGCTGGGTTTGATCAGTGTATGCTGTATCGTGTGTGTGTGTGTGTGTGTGTGTGTGTGTGTAAGAGAGGATCTGCTGGGTTTGATCAGTGTATGCTATATCTCGTGTGTGTGTGTAAGAGAGGATCTGCTGGGTTTGATCAGTGTATGCTGTATCGTGTGTGTGTGTGTGTGTGTGTGTGTGTGTGTAAGAGAGGATCTGCTGGGTTTGATCAGTGTATGCTATATCTCGTGTGTGTGTGTAAGAGAGGATCTGCTGGGTTTGATCAGTGTATGCTGTATCGTGTGTGTGTAACAGAGGATCTGCTGGGTTTGATCAGTGTATGCTATATCTCGTGTGTGTGTGTAAGAGAGGATCTGCTGGGTTTGATCAGTGTATGCTGTATCTCGTGTGTGTGTGTGTAAGAGAGGATCTCCTGGGTTTGATCAGTATATGCTGTATCTCGTGTGTGTGTGTGTGTGTAAGAGAGGATCTGCTGGGTTTGATCAGTGTATGCTGTATCTCGTGTGTGTGTGTGTAAGAGAGGATCTCCTGGGTTTGATCAGTATATGCTGTATCTCGTGTGTGTGTGTGTGTGTAAGAGAGGATCTGCTGGGTTTGATCAGTGTATGCTGTATCTCGTGTGTGTAGAGCGTGGCTGGTCCCCGTCTTCTCGTTCGGGGAGAACGAGCTGTTTGATCAGATGGAGAACCCCTCAGGCTCCGCCCTCCGGCGCGTGCAGGACCGCCTCCAGAGGATGATGGGCGTGGCCATGCCTCTGTTCCACGCCAGGGGGGTTTTCCAGTACAGCTTCGGCCTGCTGCCCTACCGGAAGCCCATACACACCGTGGGTGCGTACACACACTCAGCACATACACACACTCAGCACATACACACACTCAGCCCATACACACACTCAGCACATACACACACTCAGCACATACACACACTCAGCCCATACACACACTCAGCCCATACACACACTCAGCCCATACACACACTCAGCCCATACACACACTCAGCCCATACACACACTCAGCCCATACACACACTCAGCACATACACACACTCAGCCCATAAACACACCGAGGGTGTGTACACACACTCAGCACATACACACTTGGCCCATACACACAGTGGGTGCGTACACACACTCAGCACATACACACTTGGCCCATACACACAGTGGGTGCGTACTACACACACTCTTACACCTGAGGTTGTGTTGTAGCCTAAAGCACATCTAGATGATCTAGAGATCTCCTTGTGTGACAGTCAAAAAATATATATTTTTGATTTCAATGACATGAATGTACTATATTTTAGTTTGATAATGTTTTTTATTTAATATTTTGTATTTTTAGGGGATTTTATGGTACTAAATTATATTTACGCTGTATTTATAATCCATTAATTCACTTTTTGAGCTGAAAACACATTTCCAATTTAAACGCTCGTAAATGCTTTGGAGTGACAGACTGAAGTTTGATCTCTTTTTAAAGACGACGCTTGGCAGATTATTGCTGAAGTGAAAAGTTTTAAAAAAGTGAACTTAAAAAAAGATACAGAATTGTACGTTTATTGTTATGAAAAATGCACAAAAATACTATTTAAATTTTTTTATATGAAATATATATTTTCAAAAACATGTTTTACTATAAAACTATGAAAAAAATCTAAACAAGTTGTGTTTCAAATTTGAGGTTGATATGTCAAAATATGATTTTCAGTGAGAGTGTGTTCGGCTGCAGTACCAAACACTTCCACTAGAGGAAACTCATTCATTTCCAATGCGCTCGTTTTCGTCCGCGAGGAGCACAAGCGTGACGATTGTTTCCAGGACCATTTAACCTTTTCAAAACATGTCCATGATTTTTGTTGTGCGTCCACATAAACCTTTACCAAGTTTTGTACCATTCCAATGAAGTACAAAATAAAAAATAAACTTTTTCGGTCATTAATAAAGAGCACCAGAGGGTTAATGAGTCAGTGTGATGATATATTATAACTCTGTCTGTAGTGGGACGGCCCATTCCTGTGACTCAGACTCCGTGTCCCACTAAAGACGACATCGACACTCTTCACTCTCTCTACATGAAGGTGAATCAAATGCACATTTCTATGATTTTACAATCTTTAATATGCATCCTTTCCAACATGTGTTTCTATGTTTGTAGGGTCTGACGCAATTGTTTGAAGACAATAAGAAAAACTACGGCATCCCAGAAGACAAACATCTCAACTTCATTTGACCTCTGTTTTACTGATATTAAATTATCAATGCTGCCGATGATGAGGAATAATGCAAGAAACTAAAAAGAGACAATACTAACTGTAAAAAAGCCTGTCACGGATTATTATGATGACTAATTTTTGTTCCACGGTTTGTGGTTTTATCAGGATCTGCACAGATTTGAACATATCTTTGCATGCTAATGTTCGATTTTTGAATCTTTGTAACTCATGGAAGTAAATGCATTTGCTATATAGTTAAACAATAATACGAGAAGGGTTTTGTGTAGTAAATATAGCAGTGTAAGACCGAAATGTGAGTATATTCATACAATAACACAACCTAGTGACTTAATACTATTATTAAATGTTTACTACCTATTCTAAATATTAAGGATATCTTTATTATAATGTTTGTAAGCATCGTTCCTGTTAAACATCTAGTCCTGACAGAACAGATGTTTTTATGACATAACTAATGCTTTATATTGTCACTGTATTGATAGATTGAAATATATATATGTTTTATAATGTTTATTAACACCTTGGGCTCTTGTAAATCTTCTACATCTTGGCTCTATTGTTCTCACATTTGTTATTAATCAGGAAATGTGAATTGATTTAATGGGGACATATATATGCTGTACGAAAATAGGAAAGAAAATAAATTGGTACTTTTTATATAGGATCGTTTCATTTTTTTATTAATTTCTTTTACATCAAAAAAGGCAATTGCATTCCTACTTGAAATAGTCGATAGGTGGCAGTGCGAATCTACATTTCTTCAACTTGATTTCTTTTTTTTTGCTCAGCGTTTCAAACGTATTTTGAGATTTTTCATCGACAAACTGAAGTTATATATGTGTAAAGTCTAATGATCTGTGCTTTGGCTAAGTAAATTATCCTGATTAGGATAAGCGAACTGTCAGCGTGTGTGTCGAAATTAGGAATCGTACTAAAGCGAAGGCAAATCTCATGAATATTAATTCGGTCGCTGAATGGTTGAGTCCAGTCGCGTAGCCTCATTAATATTAATGAGCCCCGCCTTCGTCATAGTAGGATTCACTCGCAGGAACGGAGGCGGGACTTCCGGGTGATGGAAAGTTGTCAACAGTTTCGTTGGAGGAGAATTAATCTGTAAATCTGAGTTCATTAGTGTCGCTTTAAAGAAAACCCAGTCCTGAACTCAACAAGAGAACCGAAGCTGCGGGATTTCTGCGACTGAACCGAGAGATCCGGAGGAGTGTGTGTGACTCGTACTTTATTAGGGGTGGATCTGATGCAAACTGATGGAGAATAAACAAACTGTTCGGGTGTGGATGATCAATCTTAAGCAGTCTCATTGACTCTAAAGGGATTTTTTTATTATTCTCTTTCTGATTTCAGTTTAACGGAATATGTTCTCCTCCTCCAGGGATTTTAGGTGTGGACTCAACATGTGAGCTGTCTCTAGTGTATTTAAATTCTCAAAATCTCTACAATTTGACTTCTTCATGGGATTACAGAATGCTTCTGTCTTAAATTTGGTCCTAATTAACACTTATATTGGGCTGAGGTTAAATCCAGATCCAGAAATCTCTCCTGCACAGCTTTCCTCTATTGTAATGTTTCTTTTTTGACATCAAACTGCTCTGATTTATGTCTTATATTGCCCTGATGCGGGTTAGTTTAGTGTAAGTAAATGTCAGGTTTTGGGCTGCAACAGTGTTGTGCAATGCTTCTGTTTCTGTGAGCACGTATGCGGGTATTTGCTTAAGGGGATAGAGGAGCGCGCGTGCATGTGCTTGTTCTGTGACGTCATTTCTACTCCGAATCAGTGAACTCAAATCTGATTCCAATTTTAATTCGAATCAACCCCATGCAGCCCGAACTGTAATATTTATAGTTTGGTTTTATACATGTTTTACTCTTAAAGTTGCTGAGAGTATTTGGTGGCATCGTTTGAGTTTTAATGTGTGAAACATTGGAGGACAAGTTCAGCACCCATTTGTAATGAAAGATTAAAAGCGTGCACCACCTTTAAATCATGTAGACAGAACTGTAACGTGAAGAGTTTGATTCTATGTTTTATTCTGAAAGGTTGCTGAGTGTTTTGAGCTTTTACACAAAGTTGTTGAACTTGCTCCAGTTTTAATTTAAGGTTTAAAAGCGTGATAATTCAATTCAAATGCGAGTTTCTATTCAAGTTTTACTCTTAATGTTGGTGAGTGTTTAAGCTAGTTCTAATTTTAAGTTAAATGCATGATCAACTTTTAATTCTAATCAAATGAGACGTAAATCCACACTTGATTGATTCATTGCAGAATCTGCTCTTTAAAGCGTTTCAAACTGTTACAAAAACGTTTCCACTTGCAGTAATTTTAATTTGTGATGAAACGCATTGGTTAATTTCTCATTTGAATGTCACAACTGTAACATTTAAAGTTTTGAATGTTCTATTCAAGTTTTACAAGTTTCTGAGCTTCACTTGCTCTAGTATAATCTGTTATAGTTATAGGTAATCATGATAATTTCTCATTTGAATCAAATGCACAGCTAGAACTGTTAACATTTAAAGTTTGAATTGCATTCGAGTTTTACTCCTAAAGTTGTGTGTTTGATCTCTTCCACCTGTTCCAGTTTTAATTTTAAGTTAATAGCACGATCCACTTTTAATTTGAATCAAATGAGCAGTCAGAACCGAAACTCCAGACACTGTGTTTGAGTTTGACTCTTTTGCACGTAAAGTTGCTCAGTGTTTTGTCACCAGACGCTATAGCAGAAAGTTGACGGAAACAGAACTTCTTGTTTTTATAGTTACCAAACTCGTCCTGCAGAACAAAAAAAAAATGTCCTGACACGCTCAGGCTTTAAGCTGCAGGACAAAATCATGCAAAACGCCCTAATTATGGTGTTTATTTAGCTAACATCTTTGGGAATGGGCTGTTTGATCTTGAAATAATCAAATCTGTGCATGCATGGTGATTATGAGTCTCTTTTTTGTGTCCTGAGCTGTGAGCGCGCACACCACACGCCTGCCAGAGGAAACAGCCATCAGAGCCGAGACTTGCGCAACCACTGGGCAGAGAAACTGCTCTTGTTACTGTACTGGCTGTAGTCGAAATACTCCAAACAGCCGCAGGGAGAAGCAGCAAAGATTGCCAAGCTCAATGGAATAAATGTCATTTATTTAACTTTTTCGGTTTCGACAGATTTTACCACGTACCTGTGAGTTCACCTGAGGACAAAAAAATATGGTTTATCAGATCCAGATCCACCCTAGAGACTGAGTGAAAGAAAACCAGTGCTTTGGAATGGTTAGGATATCCGTTTCTTAGAGAGATTCTTTCCCTCTTTTCTTTCTCCGCCAGAGAAATAATGAACAACGATCTAGCTTTGAGCGCTTAAGCATAACGTTATACCGTTCTTTCCAAAAATGAGTGGTGGAAAAAAACGGAGCGGTTTTCAAATCACCAGTGTTACGTCGGATTACAATCAGGGATCTGGAGAAAAGAATCCGACGGAGTTACTCAGCCCTGGGAGTCAAAGAGCCACGCCCACTTCTGCAAGAGGCCCCGCCCATGGGCGGAGCCCCAGGAGCCAGACTGCATCGCCCACTCAAATTATATCCAATGGCCCGTTACTCCGTCATAGCTCCGCCTTCCAGACGCAACTAAGCTCTAGTCAGCCGTCTACGCCGGTCACGACTAGGAAGCAGAATTCGCTGGACTCGAGCGGGGCGTCGCGGTTTCGCGTGGTGCGTTTGGACCAGGGACCGGGAGAACCGTACAAACGCGGTCGATGGACTTGCGTGGATGTGATAGAGAGGGAGGTCGAGGAGCGGGGCCTCCGCCGCGTGATTGACAGCATGAGACACGCCCACTCGCTGGAGTCCTTGGAGACGGTGGGGCTGGGCGGGGGCGGAGTCGAAGGCGCGGTGGGCGGAGCCAGGCTGAAGCCGTTGGGGGTGCACACAGGTCACATGGTACACTCGCAGGGCACCATGTACTTGCTCAGCCAATGCCGGACAGACTCCACCCACAGCGGCCCAACTTCCCCCTCACATGACTCGCAGCCAATCACGTCGCCACATCTGCCGAACACGCCCCGGATACGCAACATACCCGCTCCGCTACGCCTCGACATGGACGCCGTTGGGAAGGTGAGCCCTTGCACACTCATCTATGGACAACTATCATACACTTGTCCAATTCCTCACACACACACACAGCTTTAACCTCACACACACACAGCTTCAACCTCACGCACGAGCAGATCCGTTTCCTCGCTAGAGAAGCGTCCAATTTTTCTGCTTGTAATTTCCGCCATGTAAATAACAAATCCACCATGGCGCGTGCGCAACTGGCTCTTATGGGAATGGGAGAAGAGAGACTGATTGGTTTATTGCACGTTACATCTAAAACACACCCATTACTCATTAAGAGAATAGAGACGACCCTTTTAGACCATGCGCCGGGACTGCCAACCATTTTTCCCGTCGTTAAACTAGCAAAAGTGGATTCAGACTTGCGCTGTGCACTTTAGCCCAGCGCTTAGATAGTTAAAATAGGGCCCTATATTTCTAAGTGTGATTTATTCATAACTCAATGTAATTTATTTTCCGCAGCTCCGGACCACCCGCTCACAGCCGGCATCACCTGGGCCACACCTGGGTCGGGACAGTCCCTTCCATCCCGGACTCACGCCCATCCAGACGCCGTCCGCCTTCGCGCTGGCGCAGTCCATGTTCGGCACGGAGCGAGCGTTCGAGCTCGTGGGAGACGACAGGTGAGAGCAGAGACTTCTGTCTTTAGAATGACGTCTGCTTCTGTGTGTCACATGTCACTGTAAACTACACTTAAAGGGATAGTTCACCCCAAAATGTAAACTCTGTCAGTAATTACTCTCCCTCATGTTGTTCAACCCCGTAAGACTTTCGTTCATCTTCGGAACACAAATGAAGATATTTGTGATTAAATCTGAGAGCTGGGTCACTCCTCCATAGGCTTCTGAGGGATTGAAACTTGCCAGCCCAGAAAAGTTATTAAAGACATCGTTAAAATAGTCCAAGTGACTACAGTGACTCAATCTTAAGTTTATCAAGCGACGAGAATACTTTTTGTGCGCAAAAAACAAACAAAAATAACGACTATATTCAAGTATTCATTTCCTTCTCTCTTGGCCTCGAGATATTCACTTGAGCAGCGCTTCTGTGTTGTAAAATGTTAATATATTATTTATCATTTTTTATATATATATATATATATGTATGTGCTATTAATGTACGATAAATAATGTATTATTTCCTTCAGCTGAGACACACACTGATCAACATGATGGATTTGAATTGCTTGAAATATGATTGGAATCACTGCAAAAAAGGAAAATATGGTTCAGTTCAACATGTGCAGCACAAATCTGTCATATCGGCTGCATAAAATTATAATGAGAACCTCATAACTGTGTGCTTGTGACATTGCTTTTAATGGTGAGACCAGTGTAATCAGGTTAAAATTATATCATATTTG
>JAZAVI010000826.1:20000-25000 GCA_036326025.1 Chrosomus eos
ATATATCAGCCAAATCTTCTTATTATACCGATAACGTTTAAAATGAACACTACCAGTCAATAGTTTTGGATCATTAATATTTGTAATGTTTTTTTGTGTGTCTTCTGCTCACCAAGGCTGCATTTATTTGATTAAATTTACAAAAAGAACCGTAATATTGTTAAATATTATGACAATTTAAAATAACTCTTTCTTTTTTAATATATAGTAAAGTGTAATTTATTCCTGTGATCAAAGCTGAATTTATCATCATTACTCCAGTCTTCAGTGTCACATGATCCTTCAGAAATCACTATAATATGATGATTTGATGCTCAAGATACATTTATGATTATTATCACAGTTGAAAACAGTTTTTTACATTTTTATTTCAGGATTATTTGATGAATAGAAAGTTCAAAAGAATTGCATTTAATTGAAATAGAATATTTTGTAACATTATAAATGTCTTTACTGTCACTTTTGATAATTTTAATTCATCCTTGATGAATAAAAGTATTGATTTCTTTTATTTACCCCCCCCCCCCCCCCCCAAAAAATCTTACTGACCCCAAACTTTGAAAGGTAGTGTTTAATATTACAAAAGATAAATGCTGTTCTTTTGAACTTTCTATTAATCAAAGAATCCTGAAATAAAAATGTAAAAAACTGTTTTCAACTGTGATAATAATCATAAATGTTTCTTGATCATCAGATCCTCATATTATAGTGATTTCTGAAGGATCATGTGACACTGAAGACTGGAGTAATGATGATAAATTCAGCTTTGATCACAGGAATAAATTACACTTTACTATATATTAACATAGAAAACAGCTGATTTATTATAATAATATTTCACTTACTTACACAATATTGGTTTTTAATCAATATAAATGCAGCCTTTGTGAGCAGAAGAGACTTCTTTTAAAAACACTAAAAGCTTTGACTGGTAGTGTGTGTATCAGCCGATAAACCGTGCTTCAGAAACACTAGTTGTCTTTTGAACACTATGATTTCCCCCTCACTAATTGTAATGTTTATGACGAATAGTATGTGAATTAGTATGCATCTTGTGTGTGTGTGTGTGTGTGTGTGTGATGGTGGGCGAAGTGTGGAATGCTGGGAGCCGTGTGGGCGGGCACAGATTCCCAGCGTGAGCCGTGATTGGCTGCGGCGGAAAGTGGGCGGAGACCAGAATCAAAGAGTGCAGTGTTGATGCGTGTGTTTGCCTGTACACATTAACATGTGTCGTGTGACTGAAAAACAGTCCTGTGGGACGCAGAGATCCTCAGTCCGAGAGATCACAGGTGGACTTTCTCCCCAGATTACACTAATCCCG
This sequence comes from Chrosomus eos, assembly GCA_036326025.1. NCBI lineage: Eukaryota > Metazoa > Chordata > Actinopteri > Cypriniformes > Leuciscidae > Chrosomus > Chrosomus eos. Next base: position 21,322 of record JAZAVI010000826.1, read on the forward strand.
GATTCCGCATGGATTGGGCTAGTTTGACGGATTACGGCACAATGAACGGAGGTCTGGTGATGGAAATGAAGGAACGTTATTGAGGTCTGATGGACATTACAGACCGACTGAAAGACGCTAGGAACTTGACTACATTTTTTAGTAGCTCAGCTGCGTTTTAGTGTGATTAAACACACCGGGAATTTTTTTTTTTTGAGAAATATATTGCACACGCCGCTCGCATATGTTGCGTTAGGAAATCGATTTTTGTGAAATGAACGATTCCTGGATTCGTTCCCTGCAGTTTTTTTTGTAGTCAGTGTTATTGCAGCATTCATTTGATACTATTATAGCTTGAGTTACCTTTTATTTTTATATTTTCAGTTTAGTTAATTTGTCATGTGCTTTTTTTAATTTTTTTTTTTTTATTGAGATTTAATTCTATATTTATTCAGTTTTAGGTTTTATTTATTTTCTAGTTTGCCATTTTAGTGCTTAAACTTATTTCATTTAGTTGCCAAACGAAACATTTTCATAATTTTCAATTCAGTTCTTAATTTAATATTCAGATTTTATTTACGTTAACAAATTTTTTTCTTAACTTCAAAGTCCCCCTGTGGTGAAAACCCAGCTTTTAATGTTGTTTATATGTGGTGTTTATAATATGGTTTAAGACAAACCATGTGTAAATTCATAAGTCGACAGCATTGCTGAGTATTTTCTGCTTAAAACTGCAGTGAACCAAAGACAGTCTCAAAAACACGTTTTTAAATCGCTGGTGTTTCTGACGTCACAAACTACCTTGTAACCAATCAGATCAACGTGTGATCGTCAACGAGTGGATCTCTGAGCGAATGAGTGAGTGAGTGAGTGAGTGGAGGCGGGGCTCATTTGCATATTCATAGAACCACGCATACTAAATGAGGCAAGGGTGTCGAATTACATTCAAGATATTTTAAGGCATGATGATTTTTTTTTCAAGGAAAAAACGTTTAAATATGTCATTTTGGTAGTTTTGCAGGGATAAAAATATTGACTACAGGGGACTTTAAAAGTTAAAGCTAATTAATAAAGTTAAACTAAATGAGAAATCTTAACTTGGCAACTAGCTAAAATAAAATAAGCTTTAAGTTTTTCAGTTGAAGTTTTATTTCAAGCAACAAACCTTTCTTTTGTTGTTGTGGTTTTAGTGAACTGTAATAACCATAGTAAAGGTCACTCTTGTTCTGCTGATGTGCAACAGTAATTGTTACAGTTTCATGTCACTGAATGAGTCAGATCCTCTCCGGATGTTTCTGAACGAGGTCAAAGGAAACGATTACATGATGTCTCTTCCTGACGGCGCCTCAAGAAAACCGCGTACATGATTGAGTTTCCTTTTGAGTGTGTGTTTTTACACCTCCCGAATCCCCACCATGTTTGTTAGTGTTCGTAAGATGATCTCCATTTTTGAGAGTAAAAACAGCCTCGTCCTTTATCACTTCCTCCCTGTGTTTCCGATGACGAGACACAAAGAGAGAATCCCATCCTTCTTGATGGATCTTCAGCTGGCTCTAAGCCACACCCCTCAATGTTAAGCCCTGCCCCTTCAACTGTGATATGTCGGCCACGCCTCCATGCAAGAGAAACAAATGTGACTGGTGGAGCTCGAAGGGTTCATGATTCTTGGCCAATCGGGCAGCTTGATTACTATCCGAGGGCTGGATGCTTGGCGCTTTCCGTGGAAACCAAAGAGCCAATCAGCAGCAAGCGCTTTCCACATACATCATTCAGAAACAAACGTAGTGACGATGTTCCCAGGTGCCGAACGTCAAGAACAGACGGAGATTCCTCATTAAAACCTGCCATCTCCTCCACAGCTCCACCTGCTGGTCTCTCTCAGACACAGCGCTCAGAAAGTAATCCCAGGTCTGATCGTATCGGATCGTCCAGTGTTAGCGATCAGAAGTGTCGGAATCCCGAGTGGGACTCATTGACTTCCACTGTGAGAGAGGAGAGAGGCGGAGCTCTTACGCACAAACACAAGCTCCGCCCCTCTGACTCCACCCTCCTTTCGCTTCTGCTTTTCCTCCACAGGTAACTGGGTTAGTTAGGATCATCCGATATGTTCAAATTCGCTTTGGTTTGTGTGCATTTGAATTGAATTGTATTAACTTGGGGTTTTCATTCATTCTTTCAGACAGTTGTGATGTATTATTATGTATGGAGAGTGTCGACCTTTAGTGTGTTTCCATCAAGCTGGCTGTTTTGAGAATCATGTTCTGCCCACTAAGTGACCAGGGCAAGAAAACTGGTGACAAAGACCCACAGACACGAGTAAAGGAGGGACTTGAGCCGTATCTAGAAACTGCCAGAAAACTGACTAGAAACTAATTGGAAAAAGCCAAGTAACAGCCTAGAAACCACCAAGAAACGGCCTACAAAATGGTTAGAATTCGGCTAGATGCGGCCCGAAAACTGACTAAACCACCTAGAAAATGCCTAGAAACGGCTTAGAAACAGACTAGAAACAACCTAGAAAACCTGCCTCGAAACACTCTAGAAACAACCTTGAAAAACGAATCTAAAACCGCCTAGAAACCACCAAGAAACAGCCTACAAATGCTTATAAGAAGCCTATTAACAGCCCAGAAACCACCTAGTAACAGCTTAGAAACAGCCTAGAAACCACCAAGAAAACCCACCTAGAAACCACATAAAAAACTGCCTAGTAACACCTTATTAACAGCATAGAAACCACCTAGTAACAGCTTAGAAACAGCCTAGAAACCACCTAGTAACCGCTTAGAAACAGCCTAGAAACAGCCTAGAAACATTTAGAAACTATCCAGAAAAAAGACGCCTAGAAAACCACCTAGAATCCACTGGTAACATCCCGGTAACAGCCCGGTAACCCATCTCTCATTTCTGCATTTCCTCCACAGGTAACTGGGTTAGTTCAGGTCATGCAGTGTGTTCAGTTTGTGTGCGTTTGAACTGAATCGTGTTTCTTGAGGTTTTCATTCATCCTGTCAGATATTTATAATGTGTTTGTGGTCGTGGAAATTGTTGTTTTCCTCAAGCTGGCTGTTGTGAGAAGCATTTGCTGCCCACCTCATTCAGAACAATAGCATCAGTGTTACACACATACAGTACAGCCGCTCTCGTCGAGACATTCAGTGCTGCCGTTCAATCCAGTATTTCTAGAGGAAGGAAAGACTTGAGTCCTAAAAAAATAAAGTAAATAAAAAAAAACACAGATGCACATTTAAGGAAGGACCCAAAGAAACTGGAAACTCCTTAGAAACCACCTAGAAATAGACTAGAAACTCATTAGAAACAGACTAGAAACTCCTTAGAAACGGCCTAGAAACAGACTACAAAAAAGCCTAGAAACTCCTTAGAAACAGCCTAGAAACTCCTTAGAAACAGTCTAGAAACAGACTAGAAACTTCTTAGAAACAGACTGGAAACTCCTTAGAAACAGACTAGAAACGGACTACTAGAAACTCCCTAGAAACAGCCTAGAAACGGACTGGAAACTCCTTAGAAACAGACTAGAAACGGACTAGAAACTCCTTAGAAACAGCCTAGATACTCCTTAGAAATCTGCCTAGAAACTCCTTAGAAACAGCCTAGAAACTCCTTAGAAACAGCCTAGAAACTCATTAGAAACAGCCTAAAAACAGTCTAGAAACTCATTAGAAACAGCCTATAAACT
>JAZAVI010000826.1:32500-40000 GCA_036326025.1 Chrosomus eos
GAAGAATTCAAAAACGTCAGGAGTCTCTGTCCACGACAGTCCTAAACCTGCCAAAGTACCAACAGAATAAACACGCTCAGCAAAATATCCTCTCGCCTAATAAATCCCAGAAAATATCGAGATATCATTTTTTGTCAATATCACACACCCCTAGTGTGTGTACACACGCGCATTGTTTTTTTCATGGACTTGTCAATTTTCTGATTAAAAGTCACTCATCTTTTAGACTAGTGAAAAGAAAACATCCAAAATGCAATTTTAAGTGTTTATTTTATTGCATTTTTATCTATTTGCGCCTTTAGATTTCAATTACAACAGCGATTCCCAAACTGTTCCCATAAAAAGTAAAAATAATATGTAGGCCTATATTGATATAGAATTTTAATGAAATTGTCAAGTTATTAGCTGTGTCCGAAACCGCTCACTCGTTCACTCATTCACTAATCCCTATCTAAGCTCTATCTGGAACCGCTCCCTATTCACTATATAGTGCACTATATTGGGTGTCGGCCATTTTGTAGTGGTGTCCGAATTCTGAGTGAACGACATCATTCCCTACATTCATTCACTACATTTACCCACAATCCTCTCTGAATTCGAGTGTAGGCTAGTGGCGCTCGGCCGTGACGTTCAAGTTCAGTGTCGTTAGAAGAAACACAACATGGATCGTGGATAGCAACCGGTCCGGTTCTCTGTAGGCTTGACAAACTCAAGCCTACTTTTTGAGGACTTGTAAAACTCTGAAGATTAATAATCTCTTAAAATCGCCAAAGGTTTTGAAATGTTGACTATATCCAAGTGTTCTTATTACTGTATAGATTTCATACTCCATTGCTATGGAAATAAGCATGTAGTTCAAATGAACCTGATTATTCCATCGGGCGCTTAAGTAAATACATAAATGAAATATGCAGTAAACTTTCTTTTAACAAGCCTGTTGTACTGATGTGATGACCAGTAATAGTTTTAGTGCTAGTAAGCTTATTTAGAGGTGCGGCTTCATTCAGGTAGGACTGTGTGTAGACGTATTTTATTATGTGTATTATGAGGTGGTCCGTGAAAATTCTTGATTACAAATAGTGGTCCACACACACAAAAAGTTTGAAAACCCCTGAATTACAATACATATTTTTAAAGGCCATATTTTTATAAATGAGTTTTTTCCTCCACTTCAGCTGCACTTATACACACCAAACATTACAGTTTTATTCATATCAATATTCTGAAGGTTTTTACTGAGGGGTTTGTTCATATATCATTCACACTGATTTATATAACAGTTTATTCCTAAATATATGCTGAAAATATTTTTTTCTGTCTAATGACAATATTTTCTGATTTATGGAGTGATAAAAAGAGAAATCCAAAATCCCCTCAGTACAAATCTTTAACTCTAATATGAAAACAAAATCAAACAAGAATTGTGAATCTGGCTTTAATCAATGTTCAGATCTATGTTCTGGAAGTGTATGCGAATTAGTACATATTTAATTAGATAATGCCTCATTTGCACATTTAAACATAACATTTCAGAAAACTTTTCAATCATCTTATAGTACTGTGATTAATTAACTTAGGGAAAATATGGTCACATCTGTTAGTTATTATTCACCTGTAGTGTCTTAAGAAATACTCCGGGTTATGTGTTTGTGGAGAATATGTATTTGCATGCATGTATTTACTGTAAACGTGTCTCATTCTCCCAAAGAATTAGCCTGGGTTTCCCCATACTGCCTTACCGCAGCGCGATTCAATTCACGCTGAAAGGCAGTCTGGATACCATGGCCAGATTTTTCGCCTCATTTAGGGAACCAATCACAGAACGGGGAGGGAGCAGCTAGACGATGACGACATCTATGCGACACACGGAAACAGTTTGTTTATATCGATTTAACATGGCTGAAGACGCGAAGCTACTCTTTGATAAAAAACTTAACGTCATTGTTTACAAAAAAGATCTTTCCCATCGTCTTCTTCCTTGTCTAATTTCTGTCGCTCTACATACGTCATCTGGTATAATCGAAACGATTGGCTATGAGCTACGTACAGGCATATTTGATAGACATTCTTAGCACCCAATAAACTGCGACGGGCATTCTGAAACCACGCCTCAAATACGAGAAATTGCGCATGTGGTTCCCAGACCCAATTCTCAACGAGATTGGGTCTGGCGTTAGCCAGGCTACCAAAGAATGTTAATGTTGACACTTTTCCAGATTTATTTAACTCTACAAATGAGTTGAAACATAAAGGATCCAGTCGTTGTGATGTATTTCTGTCATCGGTTCAATTCCCAGTGAAGTCATGAGCTGATCAAATATGCCTTAATGCAAGTCGCTTTGGGTGAAAGTGACTGCTAGATGCATGTAAATGTCTTTATACCAGTGTGTGTGTGTGTTTCAGGTGCGTTTTAATGTGAATCCGCAGTACAGCGATCATCCGGTGATCCCAGAACCCAGAAATAATCAAACCCGGAAACCTCAAAACAAAGACAAGCACGGTAAAACTAACTAAGTGCAAGGGAAACCAAATGTTTATTTTGTCATGAAAATCATGTGAAATGTAATGCAAAAAATGGTCCTAATAATGGAGATTCACCCTGGAGTAGATTTAATAATGGAGAATTCACCCTGGAGTAGATTTAATAATGGAGATTCACCCTGGAGTAGATTTAATAATGGAGATTCACCCTGGAGTAGATTTAAAGCTTGGTAATTTTCTGTAAACTGAGATCATTCACATTTTTGGTCACGTTTGCTCTGGGAATGATTCATTTCAGCGTGTTCTGTCATGAGTGGAGTCTACATGTGCTTGTTATTCAGGTCATGAATCAGCTAAAGAAAGGGATCGGGTTACGAGCGGAGTGTGTGATGGACAGCTGACAGGAGGGGCGGAGCTAAACAGTACCCTGGCAATGGGGGCAGAGCTTCAGGAAGGGGCGGAGCTAAACAGTACCCTGGCTCTGAGGGCGGAGCTTCGGGAAGTGGCGGAACAGGCGTTCGATCCCGAGAAAGCCGTTAAAGAGAAATTACAGAGTTCAACACTCACAAAGAACCACATCACTGCTAAAGCAGCAGAGGGTGAGACGACACAACATTAAAGGGGTCGTATGTAGATTTAAAATAAATCTCTGATGTCTCTGAGTGTGTATGTGAGGTTTTAGCTCAAAATACCACACAAATATCTTTATATAGTGTGTTAAAGTTGGTTTTGAAGGTGACCAAAAACGCACCATTTTTGTGTCTGTCCCTTTAAATGCAAATGAGCTGCTGCTCCCGGCACAGGGGGCGGAGCTACAAGAGCTCGTGTCCTTTTACCTCACACGGACATGCAGTGAAAATTTCAAAAACTTAAAGCCTTTTATGTTCAAACCGGAGAAAAAGAAGTGACAACATTTCTGAATGGTTAGTTTATGAATTTATGAAGCTTATGTGTTTTTATGATTAGCATATTCTGTCATGATAATCAATAAATCACATTCCTGGGAGGCGAGGCTAAAATTATCTAAATTTTAGGGTTAGTGATGTCATTAACCCGGTAGGAATGTCGTGAACGAGTTCCTACCAGCCGTTTGTTGTAGTCCTTAAAAAGCTATTTCTTTAAAAGAAAATATCTCCCTTTGCTTTGAACTTTGAGCATTGTGACTTTGCAGATGCTGTAGCTTAAATGCATTAATGTTTTTGTTTTCTACAGCGCTGAACTTCCCTCGCTCTCAGCATCTTTACCGGGCCTTAGTTAGCGTCAGCCTATCACGCGATCAGCTCATCAGCCAGGCTCTACAGGATAGGCCAGCACTGGCCCCGCCCACCACAAGCCTGACCAATAAGGTCAGACTTCTGTTTGCATCTTGTTAATAGCAGTTTTCATTGTGGGTTTTCTAACTGCTGGAGTGTTTAATAAAGCAATAAAACCACTGCTGTGCATTAATATAATCAATCAAAACATGTTAGTGCAGCAGCTAAACCAGGGGTACTCGAGTTCAGATGCCAAGGGGGCCACATTTAAACCACATAAAATGTGAAGGGCCACAAATTACAACTTGCATTGTAAGACTTTATTTATGACAATATTTACAGTTTTTACTTATTTAGAAATGCAGTTTAAGTCTGCATGCTGTCCTAAGTCTTGCTAGTCTTTGTCCTATTTAAAGTAATACTGAACAAAAAATCTGGAACAAAATGCACAGGCGAAGCACTGCTACTTGGGCGCAGAGATATCACGCAACACCGGAAATAAAGCTTGCCACAAAGAACCGGCAGAAGTAATGATTATGCATGAAACAGTTGAATTGTTTATTAATAAACTAGTTTTCTATGTCAGTGGCTGCAAAGATAAAGTTGACGCTGCAGATCTCGCCATCTTCGCAGTAGTGAACGCGCCTATAGAGAGAAATGCACACTCATATGAATTAGCCTACATAAGCAGAGAGTAGCCCATTCTTTTAGTTTATAATTGTTTTGTTTAAAAGTAGATATTTCAAGATTTCTATAGATGACAAGTAACTTGTCCGCTGAGTTTCGGTTCATTTATGAGACGCGCTCCAGTTCACGCGCCGGCGCCTCCGTGTCCTGATTATATTGTCTACTATATTTGCTTCTTATTTATTAATCCAGGCAAATTTGTTGATGAAACATTGATTGAAATTAAGATAAAATTTATACAAAACGAAATCTTCAAGCAAAAATAATATTCGAAGATCGCTGGGTATTATTTGATTATTATTTGAAAATCGCACCCCTCCACCACATGCACACACACATGCATGTATAGGCTACACACACCAGAGCATGTGAGCAAAGCGGAGCGGTGTGACGCTTATAAGTTAAAAAACTTAAACATACGTTTCATATTTATGTTTAAGTAATATAATGTTATTTTTTTAATTTCATCAATGTTGATTATATGAAAATGTAACCCATGAGACGAGTAAAATAGGATCATAAGATGATCAATATATCGGAAAACAGTTGGAATTGGTCAGACATGATTTTGACCAAAGTTTTGTTTTGTAGAAAGCCTTTTTCGTTTTGTATAAATTGTATCTTCATTTTAATCAATGTTTCATCAACAAATTATCCAAGGCGTCCGCGGAATACATAGGCTTACATATAAGTCACACGGTCTAATATTTGCGCAACCTTTGAGCTCAAATTATAAAAAAGAGTTAATTCATCTTTTGCATGACGCGGGCCATAAAATGAATGCGGCCGGGCCGCCTGTTGAGTACCTCTGTGCTAAACTCATGCGACTGGGAATATTAATCCGGATATTAGACTTTCAGGGGAACGTCTCGCGCTGTAGACCGCAGAGTTTAGCCGAGCACATGTTCAGAGCTGACCCAACTGTCGGATTTTACAAAATATGAGTGTATGATATCAAAAGATCGTTCATGGATTGATACAAGAATATTTTCCATAAACCACATAACCATACAATAATAATTGTAATGTTCATAAGCTTAATTTTGTCTTTTCTTATACACCAGCAGTAAAACTAAAAGAATAATCAAATAAAATGTATAAACATGGCAGATTGTTCTCCTCATCTTATTCTAGTTGTTTTATTTTCTCAAACATATTTTATTGGATTGTCCTGGACTTATTACAAGCAGAAGTTACTTCACTTATGGACATATTTAATAAGATTAAGATTATGCCTGAAACGGTTTGGAATTTTTTTTATCATATGTTAATTTAAAGAATCTTGAATAATATGACTTGCTGTTTTTGTATTTGTTTTTTATTTTATTTAAATTATATTTGTATTTTTGTAATTAAATTTTTGCCATGAAAATAGCTTTGAATGCTGACATGGCATTAATCTGTTTTATTTTCTCAATTTTTTTGTCTTTCTAACTTTATAATTTTCTTCTTTTTATAATTTATTACCTTGTTAATTCTCTGAATTATTTTGAGCTCATTTAATTATTTAAACCAGTTTTTTGGGGTTGGTATGTTAGTATAGAATTCATTTGATGCTTTGTGTAGAGTTAGTAGGCAATGTACAGTGTATTCTGCACAGTATTCATGAAGTGGTTATGATGTATTATAAGCAGCCCATGTTGAATCATGATTATTATGGTGTGTATGGATTGAATAATGTGTTGTGTGTGTGTGTGTGTGTGTGTGTGTAGTTCCCGTCTCCGCCACTAGAGGCCCCTGATTTACTACAGTTCTTCAGTCCTGACAAGATGCTCAGAGAGACTCCACTGTTGCCAGGCAACAACATCCCGTTGCCCCGCCCACTTCCTGCGCCTAGACCCGCCCACACTACCTTTCACCTACATCATCTGCACAAACTCTGGGAATCATGAAGTGTGTGTGTGTGTGTGTGTGTGCGTGTGTGTGTGTCTGCCTGCTTTAGATCGATGAGAGTGTGAGTTTGTATTGTAAGCTTTATTGTGTATTAATGTATTTTTTTAGGTGAATTAATTGAATATAAATAAATCTGGGATTATTTAAATGCGAGTTTGGCACTGAGTGATTGTGCAAACACACACTTGCTCAAGAAGGTTCACTGGGGTTAGTCGTTAAAACAATCAATTCACAAATGAGTCAACAAGAGCACGGACGTCACACACTGATTTCTGTTCAAATAGACTTTAAAGTAAAACACTTCTCACCAAAATCACACGAAATCAGGAATAATATTTTGCATGTATAAATTGAGGCTTTTTTAGCGTCTGGACTATATTTGCTGTAATTGAGCTCATTAACCCCGTACATTCTCTTGATTATAATGATATAAATGTTATAATGTAACTTTTTTTGTTAATTATACATAAATTAAGTAATACAAATACTAACATCATTTATACTTGCTCTACATGCAAATTTACTTCATAATTTAATTTTTTTTATGCTGATAATAATAAAAAATGAATATTGAATAAAAGTTTTATTAAAAGGAGGGGTTTAAAAGTGTCATAAAAACAATGCAAATGTTTTAGTCATTTTCACTAGTTATTGGGTTATTTATATAATTTTACTCTTCAGTTTTAGTTATTTTACTACATAAATAATCTGAAATGTTGCTTCAGCAACTATTTTTATTTTATTTCAGTTAACGTGTATTTTACATGACTGATAGTTAATTATACATAAATTAAATAGAGTATAGTACAAATACTAATATTGTTTACACTTACTGTACTTTACATGCAAATTTACTTGACAATTTTTATGTCGATTCTAATAAAAATGAGATTTGAATTCATTAGGAGAGCGTTAAATTATCATGAAAATCTAAATGGCATAAAGTAGGTTTCCTGTTTTTATTATTGGTTATTGTGTTTTTATATTGTTTTTACAGTTATTTCAGTTTTAGTTATTTGAAAAGTAAGATTTCATCTTATTTCAGTTAGCATTTATTTTACAGGACTAATGTGACATTTTTTGTTAATTATTCATAAATGAAATTGAGTACAACAAATAATATTGTACATTTTCTATTTACAATCTATTTTTTATGGCGATGCTTTAATAAAAACGATTCATTTGG
>JAZAVI010000826.1:45000-62500 GCA_036326025.1 Chrosomus eos
TGAGCTTTGAGCCTCATAACTTTGCAGATGTTGTTTATGCTCAAACCGCGACATTACACACCAACTAAAGTTATAAAAGTGAAACGATACTCATCCACCCCTCTGACGCGTGCTGTTCTTCACTCTTGCAGCTGTGGCGGTTTCGTCCGTGGCTCCTGGGCGACGCCGTGTGCAAACTCTCGGTGTTTGTGGGCGAGTGTTGCACCTTCTCCTCCATCCTCCACATGACGGCTCTGGGGGCGGAGCGATACCTGGCCGTGTGTTTCCCTCTCCGCGCGCGCATGCTGGTGACGCGGGGGCGTGTGCGCGCGCTGATCGCGGGGCTGTGGGCCGTGGCTTCGCTCACTGCCGGCCCCGCGCTGGCTCTGGTCGGGGTGGAGCGGTTGGAGGGCGGGGCCAGTGAGTGTCGCTGCACACAGTTCGCTCAGACCTCAGGACTCCTGAAAGCCATGCTGTGGCTCTCCAACCTCTACTTCATCTGCCCGCTCGCGGTGCTGTCTCTCCTGTACGGCCTGATCGCCCGCCGCCTGCACCTGCGCGCACACCTGCACCGGGACAAAACACACCGCCAGACCCTGAGGATGATGGGTGAGCACAGAGGAGCATGGGGAATAGTTCAGTTTGATATTCGTTAGATCCTTAAAGGTGCATTGTGTAATATTTAGGAGGATCCGTTGACAGAAATGCGATGATATATACTTAACTGTGTTTTGAGTGGTGTTTAAAGACCTTACATAATGAGCCGTTATGTTTTTATTACATTAGAACGAGCATTTCGTGAGTCGCCTTACATCGAGATGTTTCTACGGTGGCCCTAAACGGACAAAAGCGCTTCGTCACTATGATGTTTTTCGTGAAGTCAGCGAATAAAACACTGACACAATGATGAACAAGTAACAATAATATTCGCATTAACATATCGTTTTACTGAATAATTAAGTAAACCTAATTTCATACTTTATCTTTGTAAAGAAACCTCATTGTTTAACTGGCTACTCTCTGCTGTCTCAGACGATGACATCACTTCCTGTCGGCCACGGTAACTTCTGTTGGTGCAATTCACAACCTCACCACTAGATGCCGTGAAAATTACACACTGCACCTTTAATGAAGTATTTTCGGTAACACTTTATTTTACAGTGTCCTTGTTACACGTTACATGTACTTACCATAGTAATAACAGTAAATGATGCATAATTACATGCAACTAACTCTCAACCAAACCTTAACCCTAGAATAAATACGTGAAGTCGATTAATATTACTCTGTACTTAAATATGTAATTACACTGTTACAATGACACCCTAAAATAAAGTGTAACGCACTTTACAATAAGGTTCATTAGTTAACATTAGGTAATGTATTTACTAACATGAACTCACAACGAGCAATACATTTGTTACAGTATTTATTAATCTTTATTAATGTTAGTTAGTTCATTGTTAGTTCATGTTAGTTCACAGTGCATTAACTAATGTTAACAAATACAACCTCTGATTTTAATGATAATGGATTAGTAAATGTTTAAATTAATATTAGTAAATGCTGAAGAAATATTGTTCATTCTTAGTTCATGTTACCTTGATGTAAAGTGTTACTGTATTTTCTCAGTAATATTTTAGTATGCTTGACACTTTTTTATATTTCGAATTATTTATTTATTTTTTATTTTCATTTGAAAGTTTTAGTAATTTTGTTGTTTTGTCATTTTAATGTAGTTTTAAAAAATAAATTGTATTTAAATTTTAGTACATTAAGTTAAACTAAAATAAAAAATGAGAATTATTGCTTTGGAAACTATAGCTGAAATTCGTTTTTTTGTTCGTGAATCTTCCCATTTTTCTTTTCCACGCAACAAATTTTCAGTGACATCAAACTGTCACAACCAATCAAAATGCGCCATATCTGAATTTTATTGTGCATAGAACAAGCTCCAACTTGCATTAGTCTCTCACACAGAGCTGTCGGATTACTTATCGTGACACTTTTCTGTCCTTTTTGGAGCATGACAGAGATGTTCACTTTGAACTGTTCTATATAGAAAGCTCAATTAACGGTGCATGTCAATATAAGATGAGTAAATCAAGAGATTTCCCACTTTTATCTGAAGCTCATCTGAGTGTGTTCTTCTTCTTCTTGGCAGTGGTGATCGTGCTGGTGTTCGTCTCGTGTTGGCTGCCGTTCCACGTGAGTCGGACGCTGTTTTCGGTGTCGGACTCCAGCGTTAACTTGTATTACATCAGTCAGTATTTTAATCTGGTGTCTTTAGTGCTGTTTTATGTCAGTGCTGCTGTGAATCCTCTGCTGTATAACATCATGTCCGCTCGCTACCGTGCTAATGTCCTCGCCATGCTGCGGTTCACGGCGGGCCCCACGGACGAGCTGCGCCACAGGGCCCGCACCTCTCCGCTCACCGCCTCGCACTCCAGCACACACTTCTGACCTGTGTGTGTGTGTGTGTGTGTGTTAGGCTTCAAACTAACTCCACACTGAGGTTAAGTACCACCACAGTAACACAAGAACGCACTGGAATGTGTTCAACTGGGCCGAATGCTTGCGAAACACTGGAACAAGCATTTGTGTACTTTTGCATTCAATTACATGTACTTTTTGCATTCGTTTACATTCACTTTTGCATTCGTTTACTTTTTGCATTCGTTTACATTCACTTTTGCATTCGTTTACTTTTGCATTCGTTTACTTTTTGCATTCGTTTACATTTACTTTTGCATTCGTTTACATTCACTTTTGCATTCGTTTACTTTTTGCATTCGTTTACATTCACTTTTGCATTCGTTTACTTTTTGCATTCGTTTACATTTACTTTTGCATTCGTTTACATTCACTTTTGCATTCGTTTACATTCACTTTTGCATTCGTTTACATTCACTTTTGCATTCGTTTACTTTTTGCATTCGTTTACATTTACTTTTGCATTCGTTTACTTTTTGCATTCGTTTACATTTACTTTTGCATTCGTTTACTTTTTGCATTCATTTACTTTTTGCATTGCATTCGTTTACATTTACTTTTTGCATTCCTTTACATTTACTTTTGCAGTCGTTTACATTTACTTTTTGCATTCGTTTACTTTTTGCATTTGTTTACATTTACTTTTGCATTCGTTTACTTTTTGCATTCATTTACTTTTTGCATTGCATTCGTTTATTGCATTCCTTTACATTTACTTTTGCATTCGTTTACATTTACTTTTTGCATTTATTTTACATTTACTTTTTTGGATTTGTTTACATTTACTTTTTGCATTAGTTTACTTTTTGCATTTGTTTACTTTTACTTTTTTGCATTTGTTTACTTTTTGCATTTGTTTACTTTTGCATTTGTTTACTTTTGGATTTGTTTACTTTTACTTTTTGCATTCGTTTACATTTACTTTTTGCATTTGTTTACTTTTTGCATTTGTTTACTTTTGCATTTGTTTACTTTTGCATTTGTTTACTTTTTGCATTTGTTTACTTTTTGCATTCGTTTACATTTACTTTTTGCATTCGTTTACTTTTTGCATTCGTTTACTTTTTGCATTCGTTTACTTTTTGTATTCGTTTACTTTTTGCATTCGTTTACATTTACTTTTTGCATTCGTTTACATTTACTTTTGCATTTGAGTACTTTTGCATTCGTTTACATTTACTTTTGCATTTGAGTACTTTTGCATTCGTTTACATTTACTTTTGCATTTGAGTACTTTTGCATTCGTTTACATTTACTTTTTGCATTCGTTTAAATTTACTTTTTGCATTCGTTTACATTTACTTTTTGCATTTGAGTACTTTGGTACTTTTACTTTTTGCATTTGTATATTTGCATTCGTTTACTTTTTGCATTCGTTTACATTTACTTTTTGCATTCGTTTACATTTACTTTTTGCATTTGAGTACTTTGGTACTTTTACTTTTTGCATTTGTATATTTGCCATGCAGACACGCTCTGCTGAACGACAAAATATCATCAAATGGACAGAGTCTTTTAGCAACACTATATTTAATGTGTTTTAATGTGTATATGTATTGTGCTTGATGGGCTTATTTGATGGATATTGAATAAAAGGCAGTTGTTTGTGACACACTGATGTGTTTAATGAGAGCAATAGTGTATGAGGGATGAAGGCTCTGTATTTTTCGGCTGCATGTTATAGAATCATTTACATTAGACCATGAAATAGATCTGCAAATACATTTAAATATCAGGTGAATTATTTCTACTTTATGATTTCTAAGCTTTTCTGTAGTTTATGTTCCCTATAAAATGGTTTAAAAGGAAATAGTGTTTTATTTAGCAGGTTCATTTAAAAGAACCAGAAGAAAGAAAAATGTCTCGTTTAATCCTCATGTCATTTCATTTCTTTCTTCTGGACACAAAAGAAGATATTCTGATACATTTCTCTTAATAACTTATTTTGTGTTTAACTGAAGATAGGAAGTCAGGATTGGAAGGACATGCTCGTTTATGTTGTTACTTCTAACATTTCTAACAGATTGAGAAAGTCACGCAATTTAATTTTTATTTCATTATTTTGTATTTCGCCACGACGGTTTAAATGCAAACGTATCAAACTTTTAGAAAGCAGAAGAAAAATAACCTAACTTAAAATCTGAACATCACTCTCGTGAATTATTCTTTCACCGTTTCATCAGTTCTTCTATGATTAGTCTCAGGAATGTTGTCAGTCTGTCATTAATAATTAATGTTTGCTAAGGCACTATAGACTAAACTGATTTTCTCACAAGTTTTAAATGTTTAATTCCTCACTGAGATATTTTATGGTCACCATTTTATCAGGCATACAAAATAAATGTTTCTTAATTCTATTTACACAAATTATTATGGTCACCACTTTAACACTTTAACATCACTTTAAAATAAGTTTATTCATTTTATGTACAAATTATTATTACTATTGAAGTGCTCAACAAATAGGCTGACATTAAGGAGTGTAGTACTTCTGCCACATAAGAAAAAAATGCATATAAAATTTAGATTTTTTTATATCATAATTATGACTTGTGGCTGTCATAAATGGACTTTCATTAATGGAAAGCTACGGAGCCCCTAAAGGGACGTGGTGGTGGAAAAAAATTTAGGATGGGAGAATTTTTTTTTTTTATCTTTTGCGTTCCCTCGCAAAACTTTTGCGTTCCCTCGCAAAAGTTTTGCGTTCCCTCGCAAAGTTATTTGCGTTCCCACGCAAAGTTATTTGCGTTCCCGCGCAAAAGTTTTGCGTTCCCACGCAAAAGTTTTGCGTTCCCTCGCGAAGATATTTGCGTTCGCACGCAAAACCTGTTGTGAGCTCGGACAGACACTTCCTGTTTAATGTCCCGCTGGCAGTGCTTCAGAGCTCCGTGCGTTAATGGAGCGTTTCATAGGGTTTGAAATTGGACTCAAATATAAAGAAATGCGGTCAAGGAGTTCAGTGAAGTTGGCAATATATTCAAATAGGCTATTCGAACTTCCCGGATCAATATTCTTGAGCTAAACGTTGTTAAAACACAAACGACACCTATTTACAATCACAGTAACCTAGACAACGAGCTAATTCTCCTCAAAACGAGCTTTATAATATAAATATGTATCTCTAAACAGCCGATTGAGAGACAAGTCCAAATAAGGGACCGTCTGCAAAGTGCAAATCCCTAAACCCTTCTGCACATTTTATATTATTAAACATATTCTATAGCTTCACTATGACACACTGTAGCTACTATCGCCAAATTTAGTTCACACATCACTGCTCTCCAGCTGGTTATACTACAAGGGCCTACATATTAGGCCTACTTATTTTTTTATGTGCAATTACTTCCCATACTAGTTTTCCTGTAGCTCAAACAGTAGAGCGCTTGCAATGCCAAGGTCACATCACCTTTGATTCCCAGGGAAAAGCAAGAACTCAGAATGTAAATGTGTACCTTTGGATATTAATGTCTTCCAAATGCATAATAACTGTAAATGTAACTGTTGTATAACCAATATTAGAGCAGTGATGTGTGAACTCAATTTAGTGTGTTACAGTGAAGTTTTGAATATTTTTCATAATAAAAAATGTGCAAAAGCAGTGTAGTATGACCAGTGGGTCACCATTGATGTGTAAGCTGAATTGGGTGGCACTACAGTTTGCAACATTAAAGTTAATGACTATTTTTGTATTTTTGAATATGAGTTGATGCTGTAGTCGTTTTTTGGGCAATATTGCACTTTGCAGATGGACCTCTAGCACTTGACTTGTCTCTCAGCCGCATGCACATAAAGATCAATTTAGTTTATATTATAAAGCTCGTTTTGAGGAGAATTGGGTTGTAGCTCGTTGTCTAGGTTACTCAGCAACCGTTACTGTGATTGTAAATAGGTGTCATTTGTGTTTTAACAACGTTTAGCTCAAGAATATTGATCCGGGAAGTTCGAATAGCCTATTTGAATATATTGCCAGCTTCACTGAACTCCTTGACCGCATTTCTTTATATTCGAGTCCAAGTTCAAACACTATGAAACGCTCCATTAACATACGGAGCTCTGAAGCACTGCCAGCGGGACATTAAACAGGAAGTGTCTGTCCGAGCTCACAACAGGTTTTGCGTGCGAACGCAAATAACTTTGCGAGGGAACGCAAAACTTTTGCGTGGGAACGCAAATAACTTTGCGAGGGAACGCAAAACTTTTGCGTGGGAACGCAAATATCTTTGCGAGGGAACGCAAAAGTTTTGCGAGGGAACGCAAAAGTTTTGCGAGGGAACGCAAAGTTTCTCGGGGGAACGCAAAAGTTTTGCGAGGGAACGCAAAAGATTAAAAAAATAATAATTCTCCCATTCTAAAAAAAAATTCACCACCACGTCCCTTTAGGGGCTCCGTAGTAAGCACTTAAACGGTTCATATAAATACAGAGTATTATTTGGCGGGTTTTATCTCAAGAGTCTCCAGACGCGCGCGTGTGTGAGTGGATCTGGGATCTGTGACGTGTTCGGGTGTCGGTCCGTCGCTCCTGTAAGTGTGTGTGTGTGTGTGTGTGTGTGTGTGTGTGTGTGTGTGATGCTCTTCAGCTGAAGGACTTGTACTCGTCTGTTCAGACGCCTTTCCACTGAGAGATGTTACGTTTACTGATCACATTTTACAAAATAGACACAATGAAACAAAAACATGCACTAAAACTTAGAGCCAAATTGTTGTGATTGTGTTCACTATTTTATCAGCACATGTTCAGAATGTTTTATTAATATTTGAAAGCTTATCTGTTTAATTATTTGTTATAGAAGCCTCTTCTGTGTTATTTTATTGGATTGCATTTTTATTTTATTATATATTATTATAATATATCTGTTTATTTATCTTACATAATATATGCAAACTCTGTGATATTCCTACTATTTTTAGTTTAGTTTTTTAGCCCATGTTTAATCTATGAAAATCTAACAATTGACAAGTAAAATAATCAAGCTATCTCTAGATCTAGAGTTTTGGTCAAATTAATACAATAATGCTTCTCTTGAGAGGACGTTCATGTCCAATCTCCGACTAGGAAACTCTTAATGATAATTCCCATAGCTTGTGAAGGCAGCATAAAACACTATACATTTTTAATTTATTTTAATTTTTTTTATTAAATTTTAGATACCAGTGAAAATTTCAATACCACAGCTAAAACTACTAGCCTAGCTAATATAAATTTAAAACATTATTACAGACAAGTAAACAGTAAGTAAAAAAAAAAATCTGATTAAGCAATCAAATGAAAAATAACACTGCATAGTCTTCACTGTATAAATTAAATATAGATTAATCCTTAATAAAATTACTAAAGTTATTCAGTCAAGAGCAGTGAGTGATTTCTTTGGTCTTTTGTTTTTTGATTAATATTAAAAACACCGACAGCAGGAATATTAGGCTACTGTCACTTTAAGACATAATGCACTGATCCAATATACTGATACACGTTTTGTCTTTCTTGACTTTTTACGGTCACTTAAAGGTGAACTAAGTAACTTTTTTACCTTAACCGAACAGCTTTGGAGTCATTGAAATGTTTATATTACTGATTTCGTGTTGAATGGTGGTCGTCTCGCCATAACCGACTATGTTTACTAAGATACTCGACTGGCATTTGTTTTAACATAATTTTGTGTGAATTTGTCTGTTCAACCGTAAATATTTATATTGTCAAGGCTTCAACTTTCATTACGTTTTGTTCATATTTGTTCATGTTCATGCATTGTTCGAATTTATAAAAATGTTACTAGATGACACTGTTTCATATAGTCGCCAACGCGTATTTTTAGTTAATTTTAGGCCCTGCTTGTGTAATCTGTCAAGAAATAAAATGTTCTGAAAACAGACTGAGAATCTGCGTGAACTGAAAAAAAAAACCACACAACTGAAACTTGAATTTGAAGAATTTAATGAAATGTTACAAAACAGTAAAACAGTCTGAACAAATAAATGTCCGAATGAATTTACAGTAGAAATCAATTCAAACATGTCCGTAAATCTATATTCATAAATAAACATAATCAGTATCAGCAGTACTAAAGGCCTGTAAGTGGAAATATGAAACAAACAGGAACTCATGCAAACATAAACACCAGCAAGCAAAAAACATGCTGAAAAAATCTCATAGCGTGTATGTAACCGTGCATATCAGCAATCAATACAGATCATAAATTAAACATTTCATCAGGCAGAAGCAAATATATTCATTCTTAAATATATTTTCACCAGTTCTTTATATTGTACAATATTTACAGAATAATGCATAAAAGTCTGAATCAAGACGGAGAACCAACCAGTTCTTCAATGACGCAGGTCTGTCGCAGTTCATTAGTTAAAAACACCTCAAGGCACATTCAAAAATATCCATAAAATAAAACCGTGACATTTTAATCCTGTCAGACGAGGCCTAGTGCGTTTGAGTCGTGTTTCACGCACACAATCCGGGTCTGAGATCACGCATCCAATCAGAACCGGGAGTTATTCTCAGAAATGGGGTTTGGAAAATAATGCGTCAAAATAAAAGTCCTACTAAAGTCAATAAAAGCGTTATCAGCCGTATATCTGCGTTACCTCAGATAATAATTCAGACGGATTCCTCAAACGACACCTACAGTATGAACGTTCTTATCGAAGATTGTTTCCACAACGGAATAAAAAATAAAAAGGTTTGAGAGATTTTATCTCGCAAATTCAGACTTTATAACTAGCAATCTTCTTCCCCAGAATTGTGAGGTAAAAAGTCGCAATTACCTTTTTTTTTTTTTAAACAACCTTTCTTAGTTTCTGGAACATCCCATAATAGCTGTTGAATCGTGTGAATTTTAAGTTACCAGAATAACAACGGAGGTGATTTTATCACTGGTTTCATTATTTACATCAGTTTTTGCTCGGATTTACAAATTAAGTTTTGGAAAAAAAAAATTGCGACAGCTGAAATTTCTTTTCTGTACTAATATTATATTCGTTATATTTAATGAACATAAACGTGTTTAACATAAACCGATGGACAAGAATCAGGCACCTTCAGTGATCGTATTTCTCGCGTGGTGAATATTAGCAGTAGCACCTCATTGCAGTACACGAGATCCGGGGGGCGGAGTTGGATCTAGATTAAGGGGTGGGGTTGGGTAGGTTTAGGGGTGGGTTTAGGGATCAGGGGGTGGAGCTGGGTAGGTTTAGGGGTGTGGTTAGGGATAAGGGGGTGGGGCTGGGTAGGTTTAGGTATGTAAGGTGGGAGGAGTTGGATCTAGATCCGACTCCTCCCCGTGGATTTCATGTTCTGCAGTGAGGATCATCTCAATATTAGCGCGATCGTCACCAAACGTGGCCTACGTTACGTTTCCGTCCTGTGTTACCATGACAACTACGATTTAAGACTTTGGACATTGCCATGAACTCAACCTGTTTTTTCCTGTGGTTCTCTGTTCTGAGGCGCAACATCGAGTGTTTATAAAATACATCTCAATAGATCAATAAATAAGTTCATATCCAACACAATCAACTCTGTGTTTATGAGCATATATATGAGCGTATATACTGTTCACATTTATATAGAGATCCATTAATACATACAAACATTCCAAAGATTCAGTAAAGCTGAACGTGAACTTTAGTGTTGCAGCAGCGACTGGAAAGAAGCAACCGAAGAAAAACTGTGTCCTTCTACTATGGAAGCTTGTTCCCGCCGTGGAATAATATTTTAAAAAGTACTTGCAACTTTATATAATCATAACAACACCCCCCCCCCCCCCAGAACTGAGAGTAAATATATACGTTTCAGAGATATAGACACACACAAAAAAAGTCACATTGTGAGATATCAACTCAAAATTGTGAGTTATAAATTCTGAATTTTTGAGTTGATATCTCACAATTTGTCTTTTTTTGTCTAATTCCGAGTTTATATCTTTCAATTCTGAGAAGTAAACTCGTAATTGCAAGAAAAAAGTCTTATGTGATAACAAAAGTTGCCTTTTTTATTACTTTTTATTCCGTGATGAAAACAAGCTTCCATATTCTACTGCTAATAAAGCAGCTTTCCATCTTTTCTCTCTGAATCAATCAAATCCTGAAGTAGTTTTGACAGGAGTGTGTGAGGCGAGTGACGGCAGGAGTGTATCTGAGCAAACGACTGTAAACACGACTGAAAGAGAGAGTGTGTGTGTGTGTGTGGTCAGGTGGTCAGTCCTCTGTGCTCCAGCTCTTTACTCTGTTTCAGTTCTTTAATCCTGAAAACACACAATTTCATTAAACAACTTCATTCTCATGTTTTTCATGATCTAAATAGCAGAGAAAATAAACGGAGAAATCCTGCATGGGATGGAAGCTGATGTCTTTACTCAAACACACATGGACGTGTCCTGAATTATTTGCACTAAAAATGGTGTTCAGATCAGATGTTAAATTTATTTTATTTAATTGTTGAATTCCTGAATATTGTGATGTTTTCACCACAGAAATGTTTTTTCTTTTCTTTGTTTAGCAGTAAAAAAAGGATTTAATGAGTGCTGTCAACTCGATTCATCGTGATTAATCAGATTCACATCTAACAAAAAGTTTGTGTGTGTATATATATATATATATATATATATATACACACACGCGCACTATATATTTACAAACTTTTATGTTAGATGCAATTAATCACGATGAGTCGTTCTGAGGGGACTAAATGAAATATAAATAAAATATTTATGAGATTGACCTAACTAGTAAAATGTATTTTCATTGTATAAATGCCCATGGAGTTTTATGATTTTATTAATGTTCATTGTAGACTTTTACAATTTTTCACGATTTACCAGATATGAATTAAGGATAAGGATTTAAAAAAATATTTTTAATGCAGATTTTTAATTTCATAATATAAATAAAATATTTTAGAGCTTTTCCTAACTAGTAAAATGGATATACTCATTAAAAAAAATAAACATGCCGTTTTAAGATGTTATTAATTTCCATGACTTTTCTAGATTTAAGGATTGTTTTTTAATGCACAATTTATATAAAATAAATAAAATATTTTAGAGCTTGACCTAACTAGTAAAAATTGTATTTATTATAAAAAAAAATTTTTCCGATTTTTATTAATTTTCAAGATTTTTCCAGTTGTTCATGATTTACTGGATAATAATTAAGGATAAGGCTTTTTTAACTATTTTTAATTCACAATTTATATTTTAGAGCTTGACCTATTGCAACTAGTAAAATGTAGCCTAGATTTATTATATAAATGCCTATGGTGATTTTATTTAAGATTAACTGGATAAGAATGAACGATTGAGGATATTGTTAAGTGCAATTTTATAATATAAATACAATGAAATAAAAACAGATTTTGAGAGGGTGAATTTAATCTTCATTTGTATGTGTTTGAGCTTCTTTAATTGCTAGTTTAGTCTTATTTTAAATGAGTTTGAGAAAGAAAGAAGCAGAAGTGCACCTGTGTCGGCAGCGCCGGAGGAAACGCATGATCTTCCTCGCCGCCTGATCCTGTCTCTTGGTCAGGAACGAGCCTCTGACACACAGAAGAGAGTGTGAGCGCCACAGAATCAGGAGTGAGTGGTGTTATGATGCGTGTAATGTGTGTGTCTCACTTGATCTTGCTGTTGAGGGTCCCGGGCCCCCGCGGCCCCTGCTTGACGCGCTCGTACTCTTTATAACTGCGGTAGTATTGCTGGATGAGGACGGCGGCCCGCCGAGACTGCTGGAACTTCTTCTGCTCGTAATAACTGCGAAACTTACTCTGAATCAGTATAGCCGCCTGGGTCATCTTCTTATATAGAGCGTACTGGAGGAAGACAAACACACGTTACACACACACACACTGCAAAAAATGCCTTTCTTACACAGTATTTTTGTCTGGTTTCCAGTCAAAATATCAAACAATTCTGAAATCAAGATGCGTTTACTAAATGAGTGAAATGATATAAGATATTATGTCCTGTTTTCCGGGGGAATTAGGCAAGTTTATTTATACACAGGGTGTCCACAGAGTTAAACAAGTTACATTTAAGACTTTTTAATGCCACTTTGAATGAAATTTAAGATCAAACATGTGATGGAAATACCCATTATATAACATACGTATATGTAATATTTAATGTTTAACCTTGAAGTACTTAACTACTTGTTTATTGAACTAAAATCAATGAAAGATTTGCAATCGTGAGAATATTCAGCAAAATAGCTCCAGTCATGTTATGTTACTTAACTATATCATATATTATATATAAATAACTCAACATTTTTAATGTTTACCTCAGTATGTTTCTTCTGTGAGTTTATGTGTGCTGTTATGATCATTTGTGTTGATTTCTCACTATAAAATCTCTCACAGAGACAGCGATACCAGAAATACATTATCATTATCAATCACTGTTTATGTAATAAAATCTGAATCATTCTCGCGACTCGATGCTTCACTGGTTATTTGACGGACACTGGGTCTGTCAGACTGGAGAAGTTTTAGCGGTAATGTGACCAGAAATATTTAAGACCCATCGAATCTGAATTTAAGACTTTTTAAGGCCTTTTATTAGGAAAACTTTAAGACATTTTAAGACTTTTTAAGGACCCGCGGCCACCCTGTATATGGCACATTTCATACACAATGGTAAATCAAAGTGCTTTACATAGAAGAAATAAAATAATCAAAAGAAATAAGAATATTTAAAACAGTTTTGAATAAAAAAAGAAAGTAAAATACACGGATGAACAGTGGCACAGCGCTCCTTCAGGAAATACAGCTAAACATGTTAACAGAATTAATCAAATTAAACACAATTCATCAAAATTAAGTGAGTTGATGCTTAAAAAAAGCAAAATTATCTGCTAATAATTCAACCTTAATTCAAACAGAAACATTATTTTTCTGACCCCATTATTTTTCTGACCCCATTTTTATTTATTTTCCCAGAAAACAAGACTTAATATCTTATGTAATTTTACTCATCTACTAATTGGATCTTGATTTAAGAATTTTTTGATATTTTGAATTAAACTAACATTGTTTTGGCTTTACAGCAGCTCTAGAAGTTATTGTCCAGATAAAGTTAGTTTTGTACACAAACACACACACACACACACACACACACACACACACACACACACACACACACACACACACACACACACACACACACAAGACGGCAGAAGAGTGTGAAAGTACAGCAGTGAGGCAGTTTGTGTGTGTTACCTTCAGTGCTATCCATGTTAGCTAGCATGAAATATAAGGAGAAACACGAGAGAGATCAGAGACACGACAGCAATATTAGTGTGTTAGCGAAGACACACACACACAACCACAAACACACACTCAGTCACAGCTTCTTTCTTAACATCATCAAGCGTTTCTGGATAAAGTGTGTCTAAAAACTATGGATGCTTGTTTCCACCATATAAAAAAATATAAAAAGGTAATTGTGACTTTATCTCACAATTCAGACTTTTTAAAAACTCACAATTTGCAATAAAAAAGTCAGAATTGGGAGATAAAAAGTCAGAAGTGCAAGATGTAAACTCGAAAAGATAAGAAAAAAGTCTGAATTGTAAGATAAAAAGTTTTTGTTTTATTCTGTGGCGAAAACAATCTTCCATAAAAAAAACCGGTATAAGTTCTTATGACAAGGTGAAATATTAAACTAATATATCAGCAGACTTCCACAGTTTATTGATTACATTAAGAATTGCAAACAACTTTTCTATTACAAGTTTTCTGAAATGTTACGTTTAAAAATGCAAATTATGCATTGTCTATTTAAATATGCGCTAATTTGCATACATAAATCTGAACATTGATTAAAGCCAGGATCAAAGTGCTTGTTTGATTTTATTGACATATTAGAGTTAAAGGTTTTGAGGGGATTTTCTCTTCATAAATCAGAAAATACTGTCAACAGACAAAAAATAATAATTTAATTTAGTAAAATAATGATATTATATAAATCCGATGATATATAAACAAACCCCTCAGTAAAACCCTTCAGAATATTGATATGAATGAAACTGTAAATGTTGGTGTGTATAAGTGCAGCTGAAGTGGAGGAACAAACTCATTTATACGAATACGGCCTTTAAAAATATGTATTATAATTGAAATCTACAGACGCAAATAGATAAAGCATCATAAAATAAACACTTAAATGTGTACTTTGAATGTTTTATTTACACTAGTCTAAAAGAAGACTAGAAGCATTTACACACAATCTCAAAATGAACAAATTGAAAAAAAAAAAACACTGTTTGGCATAATGTGTCTCGTCTTAAATTGTAAACATGCAGAAAGTTTCCTGTTAGGGTTACAGTATTTACAGTCAAACCAAAGTTATTCAGACACTATATAATATTTTTTGATATTTTCTACTAGTGAGTGCACACTATAGTTCATTTATTTAAGTTAGGATAGCAAGATATCTGAATAAAGTTTGGGTTTGACTGTATAACTGCCTATAGAAATAATAGAAGTCTATGCAATGTCCCCATGTGTGTGTGTGTGTGTGTGTGTGTGTGTGTGTGTGTGTGTGTGTGTGTGTGTGTGTGTGTTTGTGTTTTATACCTGTTTGTATTTGCGGTAACATCGCTGTATCACAGCTGCGGCCATATCCTGCTGCTCCTTTAATCTGCGCCCCTAAACACAACAAACAACCGTTATTAAATCACACACACACTCAGTCAGTTTTCGTGTGTGTGTGTGTGTGTGTGTACCTTGTAGGGGTGCAACGGATCGCATTGGATCTGGCCTCACGGTTCGGTTCGGCACGCATGTGATTAGCGGATGAACTGCTAAATTTAACCATCATAGAGTAAAAGTTTACAGTTTAAAGAAACCGGATGTTTGTCAGTGCATTCGGTCTTAAAGTGACAGTAGCCTAATAATCCTACAGTTCCTGTGTCATTAATGTTGATAAAACAACAACATACAGCTTTAACAAAGATAAAACTATTTAATTTCTACAGTGAACAAATAGTGTTATTTTATATTTAGGTTTAATTATTAATTTCTTAACCTGAATACTACCGTTAGACTTTGTATCTTTGTTATTTAGTATTCATCTCTGCTTGTGTAATTTGTGACCCTGGATGACAAAACCAGTCACATGGGTAAAAAAATTTAAATTGAGATTTATACATCGAAACATTGAGAAAATCTCCTTTAAAGTTGTGCATTTATGTACCTGATTGTGCTGCATTCACTCACAAAAATAAATGTTTTATACATTTACAGTAGGAAATTTACAAAATATCTTCATGGAACATGATCTTTACTTAATATCCTAATGATTTTTGGCATAAATGAAAATTTGATAATTTTGACCCATATAATGTATTGTTGGCTATTCCCACAAATATACCCGTGTGATTTATGACTGGTTTTGTGATCCAGGGTCACATTTGTGTATTTGTTCTTATTTGATTATTGACTGTTCACTGTTTTTAATAATGTGTGAGCTTTAACAGTTAGGCTAGTCGTTTTTTATGTAGTAGTTATCGAAGAACTTCAAGTGAGCTTCAAGTAATAAATGAAAAGCAAAGTTACCCCCCCCCCCCTTAATATACCTTAATATATAACATAATATACATATCTTATATATTAACATATATAATGTTTTTTTTTTTTTTTTTGCTGATCCAAAAAATGATTCGATCCGTGGCTCAAAAACGTAGCTTTAATGTGTTAAATATTATTTCTTGTCTTTATCTTCTGAGAGGTTGGGTTAGTATCTGTATTAGTTACGTGTTGTTTGTGTTTATGCTGCTGATTGAACAGCAGGCGCAGTTGTAAAGTGTTTTATAGATAAGTAAGTGTGTGTGTGTGTGTGTGTAAGTTGTACCTTGTATCTGCGGAAGGCGTTCTGGATGACGCGCGCCGCCTCGTAAAGCTCTCTCTGCTCCGTGTCCGTCAGCGTCAGCAGGGCGAAGTCTCTCTCCATCCTCCCATTGGCTGAGGCGTTCAGAAACTCCGCCCACGCCACACTGCTCGGGGGGCGGAGCCTCTGCAGCGCCAGATCACTGAGGAGGGAGGGGGGCGTGGGGTACAGGTTCCTACACACACACACACACACACACACACACACGCACACACACGCACACACACGCACACACACACACACACACACACACACACATACGCACACACACACAGTCATACACACACACACACACAAACACAAACAAACACACACACACAAACACAAACAAACATACACACACACACAAACACACACACACACACAAATTGGTATATCGAATTGATTTGAGACATTTTAAGGTGTTTCATTCATTTTCGCACAACATTCAAGCAAACATTTGCGCACACAGTTTTGCTAGACAAAATGGATCGCGCCATAATAACGTTTCCATCAGCGTTTATCGCATAAGCCGTATATCCATCAAGATAAAATCCCATGAGACCGAACGCATTTCATTTGAGTCGATATTCATGAAATTCAATCGAATTTTACTGTTTCCATAAGACATTTTTCATTCGATATCACTTAATGCGGATAAAAACGTGTGGATGGAAACATAGCTAGTGTTGAAGTGAGAAACATGGAGGAATAACACAATATTTAGCAGTGATATTATTAGTTTTTATCTATTTACAGCGCATTAATTTAATTCCTGCACAGAATATGATGCCATTATAAAATAACAATGTAATATGTAACGCTAAAGTTTGTAGTGGCTTCATAAACGAATTAAAAACATAAAAAAGCAAAGCACATTTCTTTGTTCGTCATTTTCTAGAACTAGAGTTGTGTATTTTTGTGTAATTAAAGTAACACCAAGTAACTTTTCCTCTTCCGTCGCCCTACTGGTTGGAAACAAAATTGTAAATAATTTAGCCTACCGTCGCACACACGCTCGCTGTTTACCCAGCACCGGCTGAGCGATGTCCACAGACAAGGTAGAGTATGTCACATGATTTCATGAAAGGATGATGTATTGCGACATCAGAAACGAAGAAAAAAGAAATAATGACTATTGTAGCGCTTGACGTAAAGCA
>JAZAVI010000826.1:67500-70000 GCA_036326025.1 Chrosomus eos
CGCACTTCCGGGTAGGCTTCATTTTTCAGATTAGAATGTTGCCGCTTGGCTCAAAAGAAGCTAGATGACGTAGATGTGACGTGAGCAACCTGTCTCAGAGTTGTACGTCTTCTAGTAGCGGTGTCAAGAGGAATCTGAATCATTCCCTTCCGAATCTCACAGAGCCGGAGATCGTGAGTATTAGCTGTCCATGATCTCGCAGCAGGAGCAACTTTATGACTCTCTATGGGCTTCTCCCTTGACTTTATTCCTCCACGTCTCCCTGATTGCCTGCGAGCTTCTACTTCTGTCTATACGGTAATGTTCTCTAGTGTGCGACAGAGAGTCGCGTGTTATGACGCAATCGTTAGCCTATTTTTACAAAAACGGCTATAACGTAAGATACAATGTAATGGAGCCTTTTATACATTGTCGTGTCTCTTTAGAAATAAACAATGGACAAATGGAGTCTTTAAACGCCTCAGATGTGAAGTTATTCGCTGTCAAAGTGACGCCAAAATGAATGGGAGTCAATGCAATGCTAACAGCAGGTGATAGTCAGCTACAATGGCGGCTCCCGCGAGGCTTCAGTTTCCAGCTGGTGGATTACCCCCTTGGGTTACAGTCAGTTGTGGAGGATTTCTCTCCACCGTTACCCTCACATGAAGCATTTTTAATCAAGGAACCTGACAATGAAACGAGGACGAGCAGCCAAATTTTCTGGAAGGAGTCACCCCATATTTAATCAGCCTCCCGCGAACCAAGATGAGGCGGCTGAGGCTATGTTTACACGAAACGATTGAAGAGAAAATGCAAAAATGGCGTTGCGTTATCACTTTTTATTCTGCATTTAGACGAGGGGGGGAAATCCGCGTGTGAAATTGAATGTAGTATGCACTCCAGGTGGCTAGGGGGCGATGTGAAGCACTGCCACACAACAACACCAATATCTGAGAATATTTTGTAAAACTGCTGAAAAGACTCTTGTACGTTTATCAGAACTGCTAGCGCAACTTGAAGGTCCGACGTATGGAAACAATCCGACATGTTGGTTGTTATTTTCCTGTACTGGCGCATGCCTGTGACGTAAACGCGTACGCGACGAGAGCCAGCGTGAGCAGATTTGCGTTTTTACCATTTAGACGGGAACGCGACGGTGGAGCGTTTTTAAGATTTCCACTCTGAAGGGTGGTTTCACTTTTTTGCGTTTTTAAGCCCCAAAAACGCAGTCGCCGTGTAAACGAAAGGCACATCCGATCAAATATTTTTACGCTTTCACCCGGAATCGTTCTCGTGTAAACCAAGCGGGTAATCCATCAGCCGGAAGTTGTAGCTGGCTATCACCTGCTGTTAGCATTACATTGACTCACATTAATTTTGGCGTCACTTTGACAGCGAATAACTTTACATCTGAGGGGTTCATTTGTTCATTATTTATTTCTAAAGAAACACGACAATGTATAAAAGGCTCCATTACTTTGTATCTTACGTTATGGCCCCGTAGAAGCCGTTTTTGTAAAAATAGGCTAACGATTGCATCATAACCACGCGACTTTCTGTCGCACAATACAGACATTACCCTATAGACAGGAGGAGAAGCTCGCATGCAATCTTTTACTGTCTATGAGGCAATCGGGGGGACATAGAGGCATAAAGTCAAGGAGAAGCCCATAGATAGAGAGTCCATAAAAGCAATGGGACAAAATATTTCAACAACGTTTTTGAGGAATTAGGTGATTCAGATTTGTCTTGCCACCGCTACTAGAAGATTTACAACTGTCAGACTGTCATCACGCTCAGTTTGAGCCTGCGCAGTCGCTCATCTCGACGTGTCCGAATGGTAGGCTAACTCTTCTTTTCTAAATCTAGTTCTTTACCTTAACTTTCATACCAATAACCATCATTCATCGACTTTACAGTTACCACAAAATTGACTATTATTTGTTTTCAATATTGTTGAATGACAGTTTTACCACGTATACTGACTGACAGACCACACTAGCCACGCCCTCTAGTAATAGAGTTTGACCGCGTATTTGATTAAAGATTATAAGTGTACATGAATTTGAAAAAAATTATGAAGTGCACAGATAAATCATTTATAATAACACTACAATAATACATATAAAAATAGGAATGGTAAAATTTGATTTCATGACGACTTTAATAAAAGGTTACTTTTATCTTCCAGTAGGTGGCGGTAAACTTCTAAATTAGTGAGTCATTGAATCATTCACTGATTTGATTCATTCAAATCGCTGATTCCTTCAGGAAGGAAGTAAATAAATGTGTTCGACTTGAAGCGTAGATGATCAAGGTATGACATCAAAGTATCATGAGTGCGATTCGAAAGCATACACACAAACGCACACACACACACAAACACACACACACACACACACACACACTGCTCTCGTGGTACTTTTACGTCATACGTAGGTCTGGGTGTGTTAAATTATTATTTTCCCATTGCTTGTTAATTAAATGAACATGTTAAATTGATTGACAGCCCTGTAGTATT
>JAZAVI010000826.1:75000-107500 GCA_036326025.1 Chrosomus eos
GAGAGAGAGAGAGAGAGACAGAGCTGAGTTTAAATTACTGAGAGAGAGAGGGGGGGAAGAGAGAAAGGGGGGGGAGGGACAAGAGAGAGAGGGGGAGGAGAGAGAGAGGGGGAGAGAGAGAGAGAGAGAGGGGAGAAGAGAGAGAGGGGAGAGAGAGAGAGAGAGAGAGAGAGAAGAGAGAGAGGAGACAGAGAGAGAGAAAGGGGAGAGAGAGAGAGAGGGGGAGGGAGAGAGAGAGAGAGAGAGAGAGAGAGAGAGAGAGAGAGAGAGAGAGAGAAGAGAGAGAGAGAGAGAGAGGAGAGAGAGAGAGGAGAGAGAGAGAGAGAGAGAGGAGGAGAGAGACACACACACACACACACACACGCAGCTCACCTAGTACACATGGATTTAAATAGGCTTTAACTGAGGGGCAGAAATAGAAATAGAAACCGCCTGATATCCACACTGACACACAAAACAAACTAGTTTAACCCTCATCCTTCCAAATATATTTAAAAAAAAGTTCATCAGAGGTGTCCAAGACCCCAGGACTTTTGTTGCACCACGAATACACAAAAACACTGAGTTTAGGACCCAGCGGAACAGGCCATCTAGTGGCTAGAGTCATGAAATATCATGTTATATTATTATTTTTCCACAAGAGGTCGGCAAATACACACAATGTAAGATATTTTGAGCTGAATTAAAGGTGTTCTAAGCGATGTCACACGTTTTTTAGGCCAAAACATTTTTTGTCACATTCTGCAAACATCCATCCATCTTCTTCCGCTTATCCGGGGCCAGGTCGCAGGGGCAGCAGTCTAAGCAGAGATGCCCAGACTTCCCTCTCCCTAGACCAGGGATGTCCAAACTCAGTCCTGGAGGGCCACTGTCCTGCAGAGTTTAGCTCCAACCCCAATTAAACACACCTGAACCAGATAATCAGATAATTAGGTATACTAGAAACTTTCAGGCAGGTGTGTAGAGGCTGGCTAGAGCTAAACTCTGCAGGACAGTGGACCTCCAAGACTGAGTTTGGACAGCCCTGCCCTAGACACCTCCTCTAGCTCTTCCTGGGGGACACTGAGGCATTCCCAGGCCAGCCGGGAGACATAGTCCCTCCAGCGTGTCCTAGGTCTTCCCTGGGGGTTTCCTCCCGGTGGGACGCGGCCGGAAAAGCTGGCCCCTCTCGATGTGGAGGAGCAGCGGCTCTACTCTGAGCTCCTCCCAAGTGACAGAGCTCCTTACCCTATCTCTAAGGGATCGCTCAGCCACCCTGCGGAGAAAGCTCACTCTAGCCGCCTGTATCTGGGATCTTATTCTTTCGGTCATGACCCAAAGCTCATGACCATAGGTGAGAGTAGGAACGTAGATTGACCGGTAAATCAAGAGCTTCGCCTTGTGGCTCAGCTCTTTCTTCACCACGACGGACCGGTACATTGACCGCATTACTGCAGAAGCTGCACCGATCCGTCTGTCAATCTCCCGTTCCATCCATCCTTCCCTCACTCGTGAACAAGACCCCAAGATACTTGAACTCCTCCGCTTGAGGCAGGATCTCTCCATCAACCTGAAGTGGACAAGCCACCATTTTCCGACTGAGAACCATGGCCTCGGATTTGGAGGTGCTGATTCTCATCCCTGCCGCTTCACACTCGGTGAAGGTCCTGTTCTGAAGGGGCCAGCACGACAACATCATCTGCAAAGAGCAGAGACAAAATTGTGTGGTCCCCAAACCTGACATCTAGGGCTGGGCGATAAATCGATTTTATCGATTAACTCGAATGTGTAGTTTACGCTATTTTACGATGATTTTTTTTAATGAAAATTGTTTTTTTCTTTAACAACCGCCGACGCGCCCATATGAGCTCCCGTAGTTCCGACCGCGCTCAGCGCTTCCCATGATAGAGATACACAAACAACATGGCAAATGAACAAGACCGCGGCAGCAGAAGCACACCCGCCGAAAACATTTACAAACTGAATCTGCAGGGCCGCCAACTCTCACGAGTTCACTGAGAGACACGCAATTGTCACTTTTTACACGCTCTCACACACATCCATTTCCTCACGCATTTCCTCACATTTCCTCAGAAACATCGCGAAGCAAAGAGGACACTGACACCGACATACAAGACAGAGCAGGTTACTGTTGATATGAAACAGATTCTCGGCTCTCAGATTCTGTTAATTTTATTACGAAATTCCAACAATAAACACCGTTTTGGCGCTTGTAAATGTGACGTGAAAGATCGCTGACAGATCTCAGTTCAAGCGGCACATGAACCGATCATCTGTTACTCTTCACTACTAACTTACCCAAATGTAGCTAATAAAATCAATCCATCAGTGTTTTTCAACCGCGGAAAGATGTCCATAAAACAGCTGGAGAACAACATGTGTCACGTAACGTTACATTTACCTCAGGATGCCTTTAATGACCCATAGCACGCATGTTAGCTGGACTTAAAATAATTGCTATAGAGAGGAGTATTTGGCTAAATATGATAACTATATTACACATGTATTATATTTTACCTATATCATTAAAATATTATAACGTAGTTTGTTATTATAAAAAACGCATTATGTTTAATTTGAGTTAGTTTTAACCTTTAATAATACCAGCTGACAGGGCTCTCTATGTTTACAGCATTAGGTGATTTATTTTTGGAGAACAATTAACATAACACATTAACATATCTACTGTACCTAATATTTATCCAAAGGAATTGATATTGAATCAATATCAGAATCAAAATCACATGAATTGAATTGAAATTGTGAAATTTGTGTTAAGCAATAATAAAAACAGTAGCATACCAGTCTTTATGCATGTAAACATTGTGTTTACATAGTTAATAAACTTGATAAAATGATGTTTAGTTACCAAATAATTTGACAATCACAATAAACTTCTTGTGATGCAAGTTTTTTTCTTTCTTTACACATTCCCCCCCAATCCACCCATTTTATGTTATGTTACATTTACACTAGGCTATTTACAATGACAGGACCCTCTGGTCTTTTTGGGTTGTTGTTTCTGATTGCACTTTAATCCAGATAATATCCCAGAAGGGAATATCAAAACAAAATAAAGTAAAAACTTGTTTTGAACAATTTCTTTGTCATCCGAGGATTGATTTTAAGTAGGGAGAGAAAAAAATCGATTTAAATCGTAAATCGGATTTTTTGTCAAAAAATCGGGGATTTTTTTTTTAGGCCATATCGCCCAGCCCTACTGACATTCTCCGGCCCCTGGCTGCACCTAGAAATTCTGTCCATAAAAATTCTGAACAGAATCGGCGACAAAGGGCAGCCCTGCCGGAGTTCAACATGCACCAAGAACAAGTCTGGATTACTGCCGGCCACGCGAACCAAGCTCCTTCTCCGGTCGTACAGTGACCGGAGTCCCGGACAGCCCATAAGGCCCTAACAAAGGGCCCCGGACCCCATACTCCCGGAGCACCCTCCACAGGACGCCACTAGGGACACAGTCGAATGCCTTCTCCAAATCCACAAAGCACCCTGGACAGGGTATAGGGCTGGTCCAGTGTTCCACGGCCAGGACGAAAACCACACTGTTCCTTCTGAATCTGAGGTTCTACTATCGGCCGCATTCTCCTCTCCAGTACCCTGGCATAGACTTTCCCGGGGAGGCTGAGAAGTGTGATCCCCCTGTAGTTGGAACACACCCTCCGGTCCCCCTTCTTAAAAAGAGGGAATACCACCCCGGTCTGCCATCCCAAAGGTACTGTCCCCGACCGCCACACGATGCTGCTGAGGCATGTCAACCAAGACAGCCCCACAACATCCAGAGACTTGAGGTATTCAGGGCGGATCTCATCCACCCCCGGTGCCTTGCCACTGAGGAGTTTCTTGACAACCTCTGTGACTTCAGCTTGGGTGATGGGTAAGTCCACCTACGAGTACTGAGCCTCTGCTTCCTCAATGGAAGAAGTGTCGGTGGGATTGAGGAGATCCTCGAAGTATTCCTTCCACCGTCCGGTAGGCACTGCTTCCCTCTCCTGAGGCGTCGGACGGTTTGCCAGAATCTCTTCGAGGCTAGCCGGTAGTCCTTCTCCATGGCCTCACCGAACTCCTCCCAGGCCCGATTTTTTGCCTCCACAACCACTCGTCAGCTGCCTCAGGAGTCCCACAAGCCAGCCAGGCCCAATAGAACTCCTTCTTCAGCTTGACTGCATCCCTTACTTCCGGTGTCCACCACCGGGTTCGGGGATTGCCAGCTCGACAGGCACCGGAGACCTTACGGCCACAGCTCCGAGCGGAGAACATGGGTGGAGAACATGGTCCACTCAGACTCAATATCTCCAGCCTCCCTCGGGATCCGGTCGAAGCTCCGCCGAAGGTGGGAGTCAGTGATGCGCGGTCAATGTATAAACAACCCACACCCGACCGACGTTTTCAACTAACCCGCCCGCAACTCGGACCGCAAAAAAGAAAGGAAAATATTGTACCCGCTTCCTGACCCGCTTTTTTTAAAAGTAGTAAATGCTCAACGTAGCGTCATTGGGCCATAGACGTGTAACACAAATGTGTAAATAGCATCGCAAGAAGTACACATGACAAAGCCAGCACTTTGGTCATCATCTTTCATTATTTCGGCAAATGTCTTCCACACTTTGCTCTTTCTATTTGTGTATTTGCGGAGCTTCCACTCCCCAGTCTTCACCTTTTCTCTTGCCGCCTCCATCTCTCCCTGCAGACTGAGCTTGTGCGTCATCTTCGTGCCAGTTATTCAGCCAATAAAGTGTAGACCTATGTATTTCATAGAAAATTGTGTTTAGTACTATATAAATTAAAAAGGTTTAATTGGACCAACCGCGACCCAAATATCATTAAAAATATTTTGGATGACTCGTAAACGCGGGTAACCCTGGGTGACCGTAGGCACCCGCTCATTTTGGATCAACTCGCGCATCACTGGTGGAAGTTGAAGATCTCTCTGACAGGAGGCTCAGCCAAACGTTCCCAGCAGACCCTCACAGTACGTTTGGGTCTGCCGAGACTGTCCAGCTTCCTCCCTCACCATCAGATCCAACTCACCACCAGGTGGTGATCAGTTGACAGCTCCGCCCCTCTCTTCACCCGAGTGTCCAAGACATATGGCCGGAGGTCGGATGAAACGACCACAAAGTCTATCATCGACCTCCGGCCTAGGGTGTCCTGATGCCACATGTACTGATGGACACCCTTATGCTTGAACATGGTGTTTGTTATGGACAAGCTGTAACTAGGGGTGTGACTAGGGGTATTATATAACGGTTATATATATATTTTTTACAAAAAAAATGTATCATAGAGAATGTTTAAATGCTAACATCAGCTTACGAGGGAAACGGAGGCGAGTTAGTGGTGCTTTGGAGGCTGCTACTGCTGGAGATGATTCGGGAGAGGTCTGTGCCCCTTTACCGACCCGAGCGCGCACTGACACGGAGTAAAGCCTTGTTTATACTCGACGCGTCCGTTTCTTTTACTGTCTATGGTCCGCATGAGCGCAAAGGTGCGTGCAGCAAAAATTTATTAATAAACATAATAAAAAGGTTTTTTTATTGTAAAAATGCAGAAAGTTTTGTGTGTGTGTGTGTGTGTGTGTGTGTGTGTGTGTGTGTGTGTGTGTGTGTGTGTGTGTGTGTGTGTGTGTGTGTGTGTGTGTGTGGTGTGTGTGTGTGTGGTGTGTGTGTTTAGGGTTAGGGTTAGTGTAAGAGGAGAGAATATACAGTTTGGACAGTATAAAAAACATTACATGTAGAGTCCTCACAAGTATATCTAAACAAACATGTGTGTGTGTGTGTGTGTGTGTGTGTGTGTGTGTGTGTGTGTGTGTGTGTGTGTGTGTGTACTCACCATCAAGTGATAACCAGTCCAGCTGTGAGCTCGGTAAGGACGAGGCGTTGCGAGCGCGATACTCAAACAGCACAGATGAGGAGACGGTGCAGGAGTCCATCAACACGTGCAGAGCGACGAGACCTGCTTTATGAGCTGCACACACACACACACACACACACACACACACACACACACACACACACACACACACACACACACACACACACACAGGAAACTGTATATTAGTGTATATATACCACTTATTTTCAGCATTTAACCTGTTAACCTGTTTACTACATGATGTAGATGTAGATTAGATGTAGTTAGATATGTAGATGTAGATTAGATGTAGTTTAGATGATGTAGATGTAGATTAGATGATGTAGATTAGATGATGTAGATGTAGATTAGATGTAGTTTAGATGATGTAGATGTAGATGTAGATTGATAGATTATATTAATGTAGATTAGATAGTAGTAGATTACATGATGTAGATGTAGATTAGATGTAGTTTAGATGATGTAGATTAGTAGATGTAGATTAGATGGTGTAGATGTAGATTAGATTATGTAGATTAGATGATGTAGATGTAGATTAGATGTAGTTTAGATGATGTAGATTTAGATTAGTAGATGTAGATTAGATGTAGATTAGATGTAGATTAGTAGATGTAGATTAGATGTAGATTAGATGTAGATTAGTAGATG
The DNA here is from genome assembly GCA_036326025.1 of Chrosomus eos. NCBI lineage: Eukaryota > Metazoa > Chordata > Actinopteri > Cypriniformes > Leuciscidae > Chrosomus > Chrosomus eos. Next base: position 81,538 of record JAZAVI010000826.1, read on the forward strand.
TAGATTAGATGTAGATTAGTAGATGTAGATTAGATGTAGATTAGATGTAGTTTAGATGATGTAGATGTAGATTCGATGTAGATTAGATGTAGTAGATTAGATGTAGTAGATTACATGATGTAGATGTAGATTAGATGTAGTTTAGATGATGTAGATTAGTAGATGTAGTTTAGATGATGTAGATTAGTAGATGTAGATTAGATGGTGTAGATGTAGATTAGATTATGTAGATGTAGATTAGTAGATGTAGATTAGATGTAGATTAGTTGTAGATTAGTAGATGTAGATTAGATGTAGATTAGTAGATGTAGATTAGATGTAGATGTAGATTAGATGATGTAGATGTAGATGTTTCTGCAGTGAGACTGTTTCTCTCAGACTGAAGGTGTGTTTCTCAGACGTCGGCTCACCTGGACAATAGCAGCGCAGGACTCCCGGCTGAATCAGAGAAGCAGGAACACGACTCTGATCGAACATACACGAGTATCTGCTGTCCGTCTCCGACCACGGGCCTGTGATCAGCACCTTCACTCCTCCCTGAAACAGAGCGTTATCACAGTCAACGGAGACTGAAATAACATATATATTTCTAAAATAACTATGGCTTTACATCAACAAAACATGAGCAGAAACACATTCTATAATCAAGAACAGAACTTTTGTCCTTCTACATGAGGCAAAAAATGCTTTTCTTACTCAGTATTTTTGTCTCGTTTCCAGTCCAAATATTAAAAAATTCTTAAATCAAGATGCATTTACTAGATGAGTAAAATTACATAAGATATTATGAGCCATTTTCCGGGGGAATTAATCAAAATCAAGTGAGTTGATGATTAAAAAAATCTAAATGATCTGCCAATGGGGTCAGAAAAATAATCTTAATTTAAACAGAAACATTATTTTTCTCTCCCCATTGGCAGATATTTTGCTTGTTATTTTGCTTAAGCAAAAACTCACTTTAATTTGTATTTATTTCCCCAGAAAACAAGACTTACTTTCATTTTACTACTTTAGTAAATGCATCTTGATTTAAGAAATGTTTGATATTTGGACTGGACAAAAATACTAAGTAAGAAAAGCATTTTTGCAGTGTGAGGCAAAAAATGCTAAACCTTCAGAAAATAATAATCGTTCATCTCACGGAGTTTGTTTGTGCAGTTATTTTAAAGAAAATCCGCACCAATTTCCAGTGATTAAAGAAGCGATGTAAAAGACTCGTACCTCCGGGTAGGACCACTCCGGTGAGAAGTCGGTGATGTTGGCCACGCGCTGGGATTCCTCCGCCGCGCCGCCGGACGCGAGCGAGTGTGTGTGTGTGAGGAGCGGGAAGGGCAGGAACGAGGTGGATGGCGTCGGCTGGGGCGGGACCATGTACCTGACGGGGTAAATGGGCGGAGTCGGGGCGGGGGCGTGGCTTACAGCCTCCTCTGTGATCAGCTCAGATATTAAGTCAGGGAAGGTGGAGTCAAACGTAAGCCCCGCTTCCTCACCATCTATATGGGCGCAGTGGGTGGTGTCCATGGGCGTCACTTCTGAATCATAATGAGTGGGCGGAGACTGCTCCTCTTTAACCTGTATGGGTGTCATGTTTGTGGGTGTGGCTGGGGGCGGAGTCAGATTCTGTGGTTGAATGCACATGGAGTGTGTTGTTAAAAGACAGGATTGCACTTGAAGCTCTGACTGCATAAGCTCCGCCTTTTCTCCTTCTTGAGGAAGCTGATTGGTCGGCAGCACTTCGAGGGAGGTGGTTGTGTTGGCGGCTGCCAGTTGGTTATTGACGTGTTGGGAAGGAGAGAGCTGATTGGTTAGTAGATGAGTGGGCGTGGCTTGAGCAATGAATCCGGTGGGAGGAGCTCTGCCATTTGTGGGCGGGACTGAAAGTGAGGGGCTCAACGAATCAAGCCCTAATGATGTCTCGAGATACATCGGGAGCAGCGCAGGAGTTGTTCGCGTCGGAGAGAGCGAAAACGAAAAAGAGGCCGGACTGGAGGCGGGGCGACCTGGAATACTCTTCCTCTCCGTCTCAGAGGAAAGAGAAGAAAGAGACGACGGGGGAGAAGTGGGAGAGAGAGAGAGAGCGAGAGAAGGAGGCTGAGGAGATGTGGAAGGAGGCGGAGACGGGGAGGAAGAGGCGGAGATGGAGGCGGGGCCTCCGTACGTCTGGCCCTGTTTGGGGCTGTTGAGGAACGAATCGGGGTCGAACGGAAGCAGCGAGGGCGAAGGGGACGACGGGTGGAGGAGCGTCCCGGGTGCTTCTGGGATAATGCGATCGGTCAGCAGCAGTCCTCCAATCACAGGGCTGGGAAGTAGAGTGAGTGACAGCGTGGCCACGCCCTGATTCGCCGGGATGGGGCTCTGTGGGGAGGCGGAGCTTGGCGGAGAGGGGGTGTCTTGTTTAGGCGGGACAGGAGATAAAACTAAGCGTCCGCCGGCACGGGTGAGCGAGAGTCGTGTCTCGCCGTTTGGCTCCTCCCCACATCCTCGGCCTACCGGTGCCGCCGTCGTCATCACGATTACGGCGTTCTGCGGCAGCGCCACCGTTGCTAATCCGCCATGCTGGAAACCATTTCCGTTGCTCAGCGCGATTGTCGCCGCCCGCTGCGTTTGTGGCGGACTCGAAGATGAGGAGGAAGAGGCGGAGCATGGGGAAGCCACGCCCACCATGTCCTCGATCCGATCTTCTGGCGGCTGCTTTCTCTCTGAAGGCGCGGCAGCAACTAACGCATCGCCTGGCCCCGCCTCTCGCCCGACCTCTGCTCCTGAGCCCTCATTGGCCAGATTCTGCAGCTCTGTGAGGGCGGGGTAAGGGGCGGGCAGTTTGGGGGAAATGATGCGATGTTTTGTGCTGTTGCAGCGATGAGGAATGTTGGATCCGGGAGATGCTGTGGAAAACGACAGTGGAAGATCAATACAACATTGTTCAAAAGTATACGGTCGGTGAAATTAATGTTAATGTTTTTTGAAAGAAGGCTACATTTATTTGATAAAAAAAATACAGCAAAAAAGAAATTATTGTTAGAAACATTATTACTTTTTAATATAACAGTCTTCTTAGTTAATATATTAAAATGCATTTCATTTAAGTTTAAAATACCTTGGAAATATATATATTTTAAAATATCTACAATTTAGAAATTTCAAAAGTATGGGGTCAGTAAAATTTGTTAATGTTTTTATTAAAAAATGCTGCATTTATTTGCATTAAATCTCTGAATCTACACACCAATGCTACATTTTTCTAAATGTCATAATCAATTGTTAACAAGCAAGTATTCATTACTTCAATGAGCTTATTGTTTCTGCCTTAAATTATTAAATTGTTTAAATTAATAAATCTTTAGCTAAATGTGATTTTGTGTACATTTCTGAAATACATAACTTAGTTTCCTCTGATAACAGATCTCTCTAAATTGTAACAGATTAATGCATTTTCTGTAAAGCTGCTTTAAAATATATGTATTGTGAAAGGCGCTATAAACATAAATGTGAAATAAACTTAATTTGATAAAATATACAGTAAAAACAGTAATATTGTGAAACGTTATACTGTTTAAACATAACAGTCTTCTTATTTAATTTATTAAAACGTATTTCATTTATGTTTCAAATTCACATTTTTTCAAATATCTAACTCAGAAGTTTTATTTATTAGCTCTGGATGAGTGAAGTTATGGAGTATATGTTTAACTAGTATGACGAATGTATGACATAAACGGTCATATGTTTACGTCTGTATATTTGTATGTATTTATTTAATTATTTAAATAAAAAGAGCTCAATTAAGACATGTATGCAATGTGTAAATTGCATAAATTTAATAAAGATATGTGATACAATAATGTACTTCATTTCACAAATGTATTTCATTTATAGTTTACATTTTAACCTTTTGTATTTTTTGTATTTTTATTCATTTAAATGTCTATATAATTTATCAATTTTATTTCAGTTTTAATTATTTTCACACATCAAGTTAAACAAAATGAAAATGAGAAATATTGTACCTCATTTAATTTTTATTTCAGTTAAAGTTTATTTTATTTTAAGGTAATGACATGTTTAAACATGACATTATGACATTTTTTGAAAATAAATCTAGTTGAACCGAAACTTGAGTGAACGTAAGTGTGTGAACAATTGAATGCAATAAATTGTTATTGATTAACATAAATCTGTGCAAAAAAGTTTTTAGAAGTTCTGTCAAATCGATTAATTGCGAAATCGCATCTAACATTAAAATTAGTAAATATATATACTGTATATACAGTGCATCTGTAAAGTATTCACAGCGATTCACTTTTTCCACATTTTATGTTACAGCCTTAAATTCATTATTTTCCTAAATATTCTACAAGCAATACCCATAATGACAACGTGAAAGGAGTTTGTTTGAAAAATTTGCTAATTTATTAAAAAAAATTATTAAAAAAAACCCGAAAAAAATCACATGTACAAAAGTATTCACAGCCTTTCCAATGACACTCAAAGTTGAGGTCAGGTTCACCAGTTTCCACGGATCATCCCTGAGGAGTTTCTATAACTGGACTGGAGTCCACCTGTGCTGAATTCAGTGGACTGAACATGATGTGGAAAAGACACACGGTATGGAGCGAATTATGTGCCATAATAAAACAAAAAAAAATTCCAGCACTTTGCAAACAAACTCGATCTGATTTGCAAAGGAAAAGTCGACTCGAAAACAAACAGAAAGCAATTTGCAAAAACAAAGGTGGAATGACCAATTTTGTGTTTTAGAAATATAAATAAATTATCTAGATAATAGGCTATTTCACAAATAAATACAAACCATTCTACAAAATTGCATGTAACCTTTGATCAAATACCAAATCTATTGCATACAAATGCATATCTGTCAAATTGCTTTCTGTTTGTTTTCGAGTCGAGTTTTCCTTTGCAAAGCAGATCGAGTTTGTTTGCAAAATGCTGGATTTGTTTAAGTACATGTGAATTTTTTTTTTTTTTTTTTATAAATTTGCAAAGATTTCAAACAAACTTCTTTCAGGTTGTCAATATGGGGTATTGTTTTTATTGTTATTACACTGTTTTTATACTGTACTGTAATGTGTTATTATACAGGTGAAACTTGAAAAATTTGAATATCGTGCAAAAGTTTGTGTATTTCAGTAATTCAAATTAAAAGGTGAAACTAATATATATTTAGTATATATAACTATATATATGCATGATTATACTTTTCAGAGGGCCGAGATTTCTGTATTTAAAATCCTTTTTTTATTGATTTCATGTAATATTTAAATTGTCTGAGACTTTGAATTTGGGGTTTTCATAAGTTGTAAGCCATAATCATCAAAATTATAACTTTTGCACGATATTCAAATTTTTCGAGTTTCACCTGTACTATATATATATATATATATAAAGTGTAAAAATGCCAGCAGTTTTCTGAGCGGGATATGGGCGTGTGTGTGGGGTGACAGGAGTGTGTGTGTTACCGCAGAGGCAGGAGTGTGTGGGGTGACAGGAGTGTGTGTGTTACCGCAGAGGCAGGTGTGTGTGGGGTGACAGGAGTGTGTGTGTTACCGCAGAGGCGGGTGTGTGTCGGGTGACAGGAGTGTGTGTGTTACCGCAGAGGCAGGTGTGTGTGGGGTGACAGGAGTGTGTGTTACCGCAGAGGCAGGTGTGTGTGGGGTGACAGGAGTGTGTGTGTTACCGCAGAGGCAGGTGTGTGTCGGGTGACAGGAGTGTGTGTGTTACCGCAGACGCAGGTGTGTGGGGTGACAGGAGTGTGTGTGTTACCGCAGAGCGGTGTGGGTGACAGGGTGTGTGTGGTTAGGGATGCAGTGCGGGTGGGAGTGTGTGTGTTACCGCAGATGGCGAGGTGTTGTGTGGTGGGGTGACAGGAGTGTGTGTGTTACCGCAGAGCAGGTGTGTGTCGGGTGACAGGAGTGTGTGTGTTACCGCAGAGGCAGGTGTGTGTGGGGTGACAGGAGTGTGTGTGTTACCGCAGAGGCAGGTGTGTGTGGGGTGACAGGAGTGTGTGTGTTACCGCAGAGGCAGGTGTGTGTCGGGTGACAGGAGTGTGTGTGTTACCGCAGAGGCAGGTGTGTGTGGGGTGACAGGAGTGTGTGTGTTACCGCAGAGGCAGGTGTGTGTCGGGGTGACAGGAGTGTGTGTGTTACCGCAGAGGCAGGTTGTTGTGTCGGGTGACAGGAGTGTGTGTGTTACCGCAGAGGCAGGTGTGTGTGTCGGGTGACAGGAGTGTGTGTGTTACCGCAGAGGCAGGTGTGTGTGGGTGACAGGAGTGTGTGTGTTACCGCAGAGGCAGGTGTGTGTGGGGTGACAGGAGTGTGTGTGTTACCGCAAGGCAGGTGTGGTGGGGTGACAGGAGTGTGTGTGTTACGCAGAGGCAGGTGTGTGTGGGTGACAGGAGTGTGTGTTTACCGCAGAGCAGGTGTGTGTGGGTGACAGGAGTGTGTGTGTTACCGCAGAGGCAGGGTGTGTGGGTGACAGGAGTGTGTGTGTTACCGCAGAGCAGGTGTGTGTGGGTGACAGGAGTGTGTGTGTTACCGCAGAGGCAGGTGTGTGTCGGGTGACAGGAGTGTGTGTGTTACCGCAGAGGCAGGTGTGGGGGTGACAGGAGTGTGTGTGTTACCGCAGAGCAGGTGTGTGTGGGTGACAGGAGTGTGTGTGTTACCGCAGAGGCAGGTGTGTGTGGGGTGACAGGAGTGGTGTTACCGCAGAGGCAGGGTGTGTGGGGTGACAGGAGTGGTGTGTTACCGCAGAGGCAGGTGTGTGTCGGGTGACAGGAGTGTGTGTGTTACCGCAGAGGCAGGTGTGTGTGGGTGACAGGAGTGTGTGTGTTACCGCAGAGGCAGGTGTGTGTGGGTGACAGGAGTGTGTGTGTTACCGCAAGGCAGGTGTGTGTGGGTGACAGGAGTGTGTGTGTTACCGCAGAGGCAGGTGTGTGTCGGGTGACAGGAGTGTGTGTGTTACCGCAGAGGCAGGTGTGTGTCGGGTGACAGGAGTGTGTGTGTTACCGCAGAGGCAGGGTGTGTGGGTGACAGGAGTGTGTGTTTACCGCAGAGGCAGGTGTGTGGTGGGTGACAGGAGTGTGTGTGTTACCGCAGAGGCAGGTGTGTGTGGGGTGACAGGAGTGTGTGTGTTACCGCAGAGGCAGGTGTGTGTGGGTGACAGGAGTGTGTGTGTTACCGCAGAGGCAGGTGTGTGTGGTGACAGGAGTGTGTGTTTACCGCAGAGGCAGGTGTGTGTGGGGTGACAGGAGTGTGTGTGTTACCGCAGAGGCAGGTGTGTGTGGGTGACAGGAGTGTGTGTGTTACCGCAGAGGCAGGTGTGTGTCGGGGTGACAGGAGTGTGTGGTGTTACCGCAGAGGCAGGTGTGTGTCGGGTGACAGGAGTGTGTGTGTTACCGCAGAGGCAGGTGTGTGGGTGACAGGAGTGTGTGTTACCGCAGAGGCAGGTGTGTGTGGGGTGACAGGAGTGTGTGTGTTACCGCAGAGGCAGGTGTGTGTCGGGTGACAGAGTGTGTGTGTTACCGCAGAGGCAGGTGTGTGTGGGGTGACAGGAGTGTGTGTGTTACCGCAGAGGCAGGTGTGTGTCGGGTGACAGGAGTGTGTGTTACCGCAGAGGCAGGTGTGTGTCGGGTGACAGGAGTGTGTGTGTTACCGCAGAGCAGGTGTGTGTGGGGTGACAGGAGTGTGTGTGTTACCGCAGAGGCAGGTGTGTGTGGGTGACAGGAGTGGTGTGTTACCGCAGAGGCAGGTGTGTGGGGTGCAGAGTGGTGTGTACGCAGATGTGTGTGTGTTACCGCAGAGGCAGGTGTGTGTGGGTGACAGGAGTGTGTGTGTTACCGCAGAGGCAGGTGTGTGTGGGTGACAGGAGTGTGTGTGTTACCGCAGAGGCAGGTGTGTGTCGGGTGACAGGAGTGTGTGTGTTACCGCAGAGCAGGTATGTGTGGGTGACAGGAGTGTGTGTGTTACCGCAGAGGCAGGTGTGTGTCGGGTGACAGGAGTGTGTGTGTTACCGCAGAGGCAGGTGTGTGTCGGGTGACAGGAGTGTGTGTGTTACCGCAGAGGCAGGTGTGTGTCGGGTGACAGGAGTGTGTGTTACCGCAGAGGCAGGTGTGTGTGGGTGACAGGAGTGTGTGTGTTACCGCAGAGGCAGGTGTGTGTGGGTGACAGGAGTGTGTGTGTTACCGCAGAGGCAGGTGTGTGTGGGTGACAGGAGTGTGTGTGTTACCGCAGAGGCAGGTGTGTGTGGGTGACAGGAGTGTGTGTGTTACCGCAGAGGCAGGTGTGTGTCGGGTGTGACAGGAGTGTGTTGTTACGCAGAGGCAGGTGTGTGTCGGGTGACAGGAGTGTGTGTGTTACCGCAGAGGCAGGTGTGTGGGGTGACAGGAGTGTGTGTGTTAACGCAGAGGCAGGTGTGTGTGGTGACAGGAGTGTGTGTGTTACCGCAGAGGCAGGTGTGGTGGGGTGACAGGAGTGTGTGTGTTACGCAGAGGCAGGTGTGTGTGGGTGACAGGAGTGTGTGTGTTACCGCAGAGGCAGGTGTGTGTGGGTGACAGGAGTGGTGTGTGTTACCGCAGAGGCAGGTGTGTCGGGTGACAGGAGTGTGTTGTTACCGCAGAGGCAGGTGTGTGTGGGGTGACAGGAGTGTGTGTGTTACCGCAGAGGCAGGTGTGTGTCGGGTGACAGGAGTGTGTGTGTTACCGCAGAGGCAGGTGTGTGTCGGGTGACAGGAGTGTGTGTGTTACCGCAGAGGCAGGTGTGTGTCGGGTGACAGGATGTGGTGTGTGTTACCGCAGAGGCAGGTGTGTGTCGGGTGACAGGAGTGTGTGTGTTACCGCAGAGGCAGGTGTGTGTGGGGTGACAGGAGTGTGTGTGTTACCGCAGAGGCAGGTGTGTGTCGGGTGACAGGAGTGTGTGTGTTTACCGCAGAGGCAGGTGTGTGTCGGGTGACAGGAGTGTGTGTGTTACCGCAGAGGCAGGTGTGTGTGGGTGACAGGAGTGTGTGTGTTACCGCAGAGGCAGGTGTGTGTGTGGGTGACAGGAGTGTGTGTTACCGCAGAGGCAGGTGGTGTGTCGGGGGTGACAGGAGTGTGTGTGTTACGCAGAGGCAGGTAGTGTGTGGGGTGACAGGAGTGTGTGTGTTTACCGCAGAGGCAGGTGTGTGTGGGTGACAGGAGTGTGTGTGTTACCGCAGAGGCAGGTGTGTGTGGGGTGACAGGAGTGTGTGTGTTTACCGCAGAGGCAGGTGTGTGTGGGGTGACAGGAGTGTGTGTTTACCGCAGAGGCAGGTGTGTTGTGGTGACAGGAGTGTGTGTGTTACCGCAGAGGCAGGTGTGTGTCGGGTGACAGGAGTGTGTGTGTTACCGCAGAGGCAGGTGTGTGTGGGGTGACAGGAGTGTGTGTGTTACCGCAGAGGCAGGTGTGTGTCGGGTGACAGGAGTGTGTGTGTTACCGCAGAGCAGGTGTGTGTGGGGTGACAGGAGTGTGTGTGTTACGCAAGGCAAGTTGTGGGTGACAGGAGTGGTGTGTTACGCAGAGGCAGGTTGTGTCGGTGACAGGAGTGTGTGTGTTACCGCAGAGCAGGGTTGTGGGTGACAGGGGTGTGTGTGTTACGCAGAGGCAGGTGTGTGTGGGTGCAGGAGTGTGTGTGTTACCGCAGAGGCAGGTGTGTGTCGGTGACAGGAGGTGTGTGTGTTACGCAGAGGCAGGTGTGTGGGGTGACAGGAGTTGTGGTTACCGCAGAGGCAGGTGTGTGTCGGGTGACAGGAGTGTGTGTGTTACCGCAGAGGCAGGTGTGTGTGGGTGACAGGATGTGTGTGTTACCGCAGAGGCAGGTGTGTGTCGGGTGACAGGAGTGTGTGTTACCGCAGGGCAGGTGTGTGTCGGGTGACAGGAGTGTGTTGTTACCGCAGGGCAGGTTGTGTGGGTGACAGGAGTGTGTGTGTTACCGCAGAGGCAGGTGTGTGTCGGTGACAGGAGTGTGTGTGTTACCGCAGAGGCAGGTGTGTGTCGGGTGACAGGAGTGTGTGTGTTACCGCAGAGCAGGTGTGTGTGGTGCGGAGTGTTTGTCGCAGAGCAGTGTGTCGGTACAGGAGTGTGTGTGTTACGCAGAGCAGTGTGTGTCGGTGGTTTACCAGACATGTGACAGTTGTTACCGCAGAGGCAGTGTGTGGTGACAGGAGTTGTGTGTACCAAGCAGGTTTGTCGGTGACAAGTGTGTGTGTTACCGCAAGGCAGGGTGTGTCGGTGACAGGAGTGTGTGGTTCGCGAGGCAGGTGGTGTCGGTGACAGGAGTGTGTGTGTTTACGCAGAGGCAGGTGTGTGTGGTGACAGGAGTGTGTGTGTTACGCAGGGCAGGTGTTTGTACAGGTGGTGTGTTACGCAGGCAGTGTGTTGGTACAGAGTGTGGTGTTACGCAGAGGCAGTGTGTGTGGGTGACAGGTGTGTGTGTTCCAGGCGGTGTGTGTGGTGACAGAGTGTGTGTTACCGCAGAGGCAGTGTTGTCGGGTGACAGGTGTGTTGTACCGCTAGTGTGTGTGTTACGCAGAGCAGGTGTGTGGGTGACAGATGTGTGTACCGCAGAGGCAGGTGGTGTTCGGGTGACAGGAGTGTGTTGTTACCGCAGGGCAGTGTGTGTGGGGTGACAGGAGTGTGTGTGTTACCGCAGAGCAGGTGTTGTGTGGGGTGACAGGAGTGTGTGTGTTACCGCAGAGGCAGGTGTGTGTGCGGGTGACAGGAGTGTGTGTGTTTACCGCAGAGGCAGGTTGTGTGTCCGAGGTACAGGAGTGTGTGGTTTACCGCAGAGGCATGGTTCGTGTGGTTGTGTCTAGGATCTGTTGCACATTGTCACAGAGAGATCCACGGCACCATTGCTCACAAGCATTTCATACTGTGGACTAAAACACACACACAACAACACACACAAACACATACACATCACGACCAGCATATATAGTTTAAATCAGCTGTTTCTATGTGAATAATAGTAAAGTGTAATTTATCCTGTGATCAAGCTGTATTTCAGCATCATTGATCAGGCGTGTGATTGGTCGATCACTCATGGATCAGCGTGTGTATTGGTCACGCTCAGGATCAGGCGTGTGATTGGTCGATCGTCATGATCAGGCGTGTGATTGGTCATCATTTATTAATCAGAGCGTGTGATTGGTCGATCATTTATTAATCAGGGTGTGTTGGTCGATCATTTATTGATGCAGACAGGTGTGATTGGTCGTCATTATTGATCAGGCGTTGTGTTGGTCGATCATTATTGATCAGGTGTGTGTGTCATTTTATCAGGCGTGTGATGGTCGCTCATTTATTGATCAGGCGTGTGATTGGTCGATCATTTATTGATCAGCGTGTGATGGTCGATCACTCATTGATCAGGCGTGTGATTGTTCGATCGCTCATTGATCAGGCGTGTGATTGGTCAATCGCTCATTGATCAGGCGTGTGATTGGTCACTCACACATTGGTTTGAGTTGCGACAGCAGTTCGTCTCGGCTCCAGCGCAGACTGTCCCGCCGGTCGGTCAGAGCACAGGACACCGGACCACACGACTTCACACTGTCCTCCAGCGACGGCACGTTCAGGTAGTGCACTAGCACGATGTCTGGGTTCTGCAAACACACACACACACACACACACACACACACACACACACACACACACACACACACACACACACACACACACACACACATATACACACAGTCACACAATCACACAGACACACACATAGTCACACAGACACACACACACACACACACACACACACACACACATATACACAGTCACACAATCACACAGACACACACATAGTCACACAGACACACACACACACACACACACACACACACACACACACACACATATACACAGTCACACAATCACACAGACACACACATAGTCACACAGACACACACACAGACACACACAAACACACACACAAAAACACACACACACACACACACACATTCATTTTCTAATTCAGAATTCTCCCTGTTTACTTATTATTTTTATTGTATGGTATTCTTTCATTTCTTATTCATTGTAAATATGTAATGTATATAAAATGTGTATAATTATTAAAAGATGTTGTACAAAAAAATATTATTACAACAGTTCCTTCTTTTATATGCATTGGTCCCGGCTTGTGATTGGCCGGCTGTGTGGCACACTAACCTGCAGCAGCCAATAGCATCTCCTGTGGAATGTTGGGACGATGGAGGAATGAACATAACAACCGTAAAGACACTGCGGCGGAGACAGAACTGAGTGAGTATACCGCTTATCCTAATAGCAGGCATATGTTCATCAATATTACTGTACTTACACAATATTACTGTACTTACACAATATTACTGTACTTTCACAATATTACTGTACTTACTGTACTTACACAATATACTGTAGTGTGTAAGTGTATAATCTGAACACACGTGTGTTTGTAGCTCTAGTGTGTAAGTGTGTAATCTGAACACACGTGTGTTTGTAGCTCTAGTGTGTAAGTGTGTAATCTGAACACACGTGTGTTTGTAGCTCTAGTGTGTAAGTGTATAATCTGAACACACACGTGTGTTTGTAGCTCTAGTGTGTAAGTGTGTAATCTGAACACACACGTGTGTTTGTAGCTCTAGTGTGTAAGTGTATAATCTGAACACACGTGTGTTTGTAGCTCTAGTGTGTAAGTGTATAATCTGAACACACACACGTGTGTTTGTAGCTCTAGTGTGTAAGTGTGTAATCTGAACACACACGTGTGTTTGTAGCTCTAGTGTGTAAGTGTGTAATCTGAACACACACGTGTGTTTGTAGCTCTAGTGTGTAAGTGTGTAATCTGAACACACACGTGTGTTTGTAGCTCTAGTGTGTAAGTGTGTAATCTGAACACACGTGTGTTTGTAGCTCTAGTGTGTAAGTGTATAATCTGAACACACACGTGTGTTTGTAGCTCTAGTGTGTAAGTGTGTAATCTGAACACACACGTTGTTTGTAGCTCTAGTGTGTAAGTGTATAATCTGAACACACACACGTGTGTTTGTAGGTCTAGTGTGTAAGTGTGTAATCTGAACACACACGTGTGTTTGTAGCTCTAGTGTGTAAGTGTGTAATCTGAACACACACGTGTGTTTGTAGCTCTAGTGTGTAAGTGTGTAATCTGAACACACACGTGTGTTTGTAGCTCTAGTGTGTAAGTGTATAATCTGAACACACGTGTGTTTGTAGCTCTAGTGTGTAAGTGTGTAATCTGAACACACACGTGTGTTTGTAGCTCTAGTGTGTAAGTGTGTAATCTGAACACACACGTGTGTTTGTAGCTGTAGTGTGTAAGTGTGTAATCTGAACACACGTGTGTTTGTAGCTCTAGTGTGTAAGTGTATAATCTGAACACACACGTGTGTTTGTAGCTCTAGTGTGTAAGTGTGTAATCTGAACACACGTGTGTTTGTAGCTCTAGTGTGTAAGTGTGTAATCTGAACACACGTGTGTTTGTAGCTCTAGTGTGTAAGTGTATAATCTGAACACACGTGTGTGTTTGTAGCTCTAGTGTGTAAGTGTATAATCTGAACACACGTGTGTTTGTAGCTCTAGTGTGTAAGTGTGTAATCTGAACACACGTGTGTTTGTAGCTCTAGTGTGTAAGTGTGTAATCTGAACACACACGTGTGTTTGTAGCTCTAGTGTGTAAGTGTGTAATCTGAACACACACGTGTGTGTTTGTAGCTCTAGTGTAAGTGTGTAATCTGAACACACGTGTGTTTGTAGCTCTAGTGTGTAAGTGTATAATCTGAACACACACGTGTGTTTGTAGCTCTAGTGTGTAAGTGTGTAATCTGAACACACACGTGTGTTTGTAGCTCTAGTGTGTAAGTGTATAATCTGAACACACACACGTGTGTTTGTAGCTCTAGTGTGTAAGTGTGTAATCTGAACACACACGTGTGTTTGTAGCTCTAGTGTGTAAGTGTGTAATCTGAACACACACGTGTGTTTGTAGCTCTAGTGTGTAAGTGTGTAATCTGAACACACACGTGTGTTTGTAGCTCTAGTGTGTAAGTGTATAATCTGAACACACGTGTGTTTGTAGCTCTAGTGTGTAAGTGTGTAATCTGAACACACACGTGTGTTTGTAGCTCTAGTGTGTAAGTGTGTAATCTGAACACACACGTGTGTTTGTAGCTCTAGTGTGTAAGTGTGTAATCTGAACACACACGTGTGTTTGTAGCTCTAGTGTGTAAGTGTGTAATCTGAACACACATGTGTGTTTGTAGCTCTAGTGTGTAAGTGTATAATCTGAACACACACGTGTGTTTGTAGCTCTAGTGTGTAAGTGTGTAATCTGAACACACACGTGTGTTTGTAGCTCTAGTGTGTAAGTGTATAATCTGAACACACACACGTGTGTTTGTAGCTCTAGTGTGTAAGTGTGTAATCTGAACACACACGTGTGTTTGTAGCTCTAGTGTGTAAGTGTGTAATCTGAACACACACGTGTGTTTGTAGCTCTAGTGTGTAAGTGTGTAATCTGAACACACACGTGTGTTTGTAGCTCTAGTGTGTAAGTGTATAATCTGAACACACACACGTGTGTTTGTAGCTCTAGTGTGTAAGTGTGTAATCTGAACACACACGTGTGTTTGTAGCTCTAGTGTGTAAGTGTGTAATCTGAACACACACGTGTGTTTGTAGCTCTAGTGTGTAAGTGTGTAATCTGAACACACACGTGTGTTTGTAGCTCTAGTGTGTAAGTGTATAATCTGAACACACGTGTGTTTGTAGCTCTAGTGTGTAAGTGTGTAATCTGAACACACACGTGTGTTTGTAGCTCTAGTGTGTAAGTGTGTAATCTGAACACACACGTGTGTTTGTAGCTCTAGTGTGTAAGTGTATAATCTGAACACACACACGTGTGTTTGTAGCTCTAGTGTGTAAGTGTGTAATCTGAACACACCACGTGTGTTTGTAGCTCTAGTGTGTAAGTGTGTAATCTGAACACACACGTGTGTTTGTAGCTCTAGTGTGTAAGTGTATAATCTGAACACACGTGTGTTTGTAGCTCTAGTGTGTAAGTGTGTAATCTGAACACACGTGTGTTTGTAGCTCTAGTGTGTAAGTGTATAATCTGAACACACGTGTGTGTTTGTAGCTCTAGTGTGTAAGTGTATAATCTGAACACACGTGTGTGTGTGTTTGTAGCTCTAGGTGGCGCTCTCACCTCCATGCCCTGAACCTTCAGCTTCATGTGATCCTCTCTTGTCGTCTTTCCGTCTTTTCTCTTCTTCCAGCAATAACCATCTTTACGGTATTTCACCTTCTTACGATTATACAGGATGATGGAACCGTTCTGTGGCCTGAACACACACACACACACACACACACACACACACACACACACACACACACACACACACACACACACACACACACACACACACACACACACACACACACACACACACACCTATTTCAGTCACAAACGCGATGGAAACGAGGATTTATTTAACTCAAAATACAATTCTATTTATTCTATATTCACTAGAGTAATACAGGGAACACTAATAACAGTAATTTTCAGTAATATTTATAACAGTTATTTTCAGTAATAACACAATAGTAATAACACATATTCAGTAATAACACAATAGTAATAACACATATTCAGTAATAACACAAAACTGGCGTAACAGACTTTGACCACTCACACATAGCCAACTATATCATTATGAAGCATATAAAAATCTTTTTCATATTAATTTCAGATTGAATGCTGTATTGCTGTAACTGTTACTCGTGTCAGGTGTGTATTTAGTCATTTAGTCAGACTGGGTTGTTTTAAACTACTGCTGTTACTACTGCTGTTGACATTTTCTTGTGGTTGTAAGAAAATGTGCTTTTCTTACACTGCAAAAAAAATAATCTTATTCAGTATTTTTGTCTTGTTTTCCAGTACAAATATCTAAATATACTTAAATCAAGATCCTTTATGAGAAGCAAAAGTCTTGTTTAATGAAAAAAAAATGTAAAAATTAAATGAGTTTATGGTTAAAACAAAAAGGAAAAAAATCTGCCAGTGGGGTCAAGAAAATACATTTAATTTAAATGGAAATAATTTTATTTTTCTGACCCCCATTGGCTTTTCTTGTTTTAAGCACAAACTCACCTAATGTTTATCAGTTTTTCATTAAACAAGACATATGTAATTTTGAAAAAAAAAATAATTTGAAATGAATGCACTGTATTTTAGTTCAATAATATTTTTTACTTAATATTTTGTATTTTTAGGGGATTTTACAGTACTGCAGTAGTTTATAATCCATTTATTCAGCAATTAAATGTCCATCTTAAATCTTCATGAATCTTGTATGTTTTGGAGCACAGACTGAAGTTTGGTCGGTTTATAAAGACAACACTCGGCAGATTATAAGTGGAATTTGTTTTGTTTTTTAAAAGTGAACTTGAAAATGTTTACGTTTATTTTTATGAAAATGCACAAAAAAAACTTTTTTTCAATTTTTATAATTATTAAATATAATTTGTGTTAATATAATGTGTATAATATAATGTTTTACTCTAAAACTGTGAGAAAATCTAAACAAGTTTGTGTGTGTGTGTGTGTGTGTGTGTGTGTGTGTGTGTGTGTGTGTGTGTGTGTGTGTGTGTGTGTGTGTGTGTGTGTGTGTGTGTGTGTTGTGTGTGAGACGGTCATCTACACACACTCACCTGGTCTTAAGGCTGCAGGAAAGCCACTCGTCGTGTCTGTCAAAAGAAATCAGGAACGATGCAATTTCCTGAAACACAAACAAACACACGACAAGCTCATATTATAATCTAGCCATTTTGACCCAAAGAGGATTTTATTTCGGCTTTCAAATATAAAGAATTATCGGTTATCAATATCGGCCAAAATCCTCATATGCATCACTAATTAAAGGGATAGTTCACCCAAAAATATAAATTCTGTCAGTAATTACTCTCCCTCATCACACACATCACACACACACACACACATGACCAGCGTCGGCCAATAGTGAGCCTCCATGTGACGTATAACACAGAAGCTCTACGCTGTTACACTACATGAATATCTCGAGGCCGACAGAGAAGGAAATGAATACTTGAATAAAGTCGTTATTTAGGGCCCAAGCCCAAAGGGCGAAGGCCCTATTGTTTTCCTAAGGATTATTTATTATTATTATTATTATTATTATTATTATTATTATTTTTTTACTACCTTTTGGACACTTTTGGAGGCCTTAACATGCTCAAAAACTCCTGAAACTTTGCACACATGTCAGAACCCGCGGCCATCAGGGCCGGGCTGAAGATGGTACCCGGGCGTGGCAGGGGGGCTCGACAGCGCCCCCTGGAACGGGGTCCGTAAACATGGTCCATAAATAAAAAACGCTTGCATGAAATAATATGAAACTCGGTACACATGTAGATCTCATCGTTTCATATATACTTCGCACTCTAACTTTTTACCCCAGCCCAACAGGAAGTCGGCTATTTAGGCTTGTTTGGAAAACGCATGCAATGGAATTTGAAGTACTCCTCCTAGAGAATTCAAAACACACGGCACGAAACTCGGTCAGCGTGAAGTCAAGACATTGAGGATGAAAGTTTGCGAGGGGATTTTTGATATCTCGAACGGTTTGGCCGTGGCGAGGAAACGAAATTATGGCGAGAAACGTGAAACGGGAAGTGTGTCATAACTACTGCATACATTAACTGATCTTGATGAAACTTCAGCAGTGTGTTCGTTGTAAGAGCCCGATCACATGGATGTGACTATTGTGAGTCAAAGTTATAGCGCCACCAACTGGCAGCAGGAAGTGTGTCGCTTTCAAAATGCTTTGAAATCACCCTCTTATTTTTACCCGATTTGCTTCAAACTTCATCTGTATAATGTAAATACATGGCAGATGAAGACCTGTGAATGGATTCTTGATATCTTTGAAACTGTTGCTGTGGCAATCCATCAAACTTTAATATTCTTTTTGGATGCTTTTGAGACTCTTAGCATGCCTGAAATTGCTTAAAATTGCATGAAGCTCGACAGACAGATCACATTTATTAGCCAGGTGACATGTGCATAGTTTCAGAAACGGGCGTGGTGCAGGGACTCAGTAGCGCCACCTTTTGATAAAAGTGGGGGGGTTAGTTTCATCTAGAGTTACAAAAATCTGTATTTATATAGTTCTCCTCCAGCCAGACAACTTTCTAATTTACAGTCATTAGCAATAACCAAGAGGAAGTCAGATATTTTGGTTTGAATATGGTCATTTCTCTCTGAGCCTACGTCTCTGTGACTGCTCTCTGTGTGTGTGTCTGTGAGTGTGGGGAGGGGGAGGGGGAGTGGGGCTATGTGCCTGCTCTCTGTGTGTGTGTCTGTGAGTGTGGGAAGGGGGAGGGGGAGTGGGGCTATATTAACCATTTCACTGCTGTGTGGTTTGGCCTTCATTAAAAAGAAAATAAATGTCTTAAGCCTTGTATTTTTTAAATACGTTTTTTTAATAAAGGCATATAACAGACATGCTGCATTTAAAATTTTTTAATAAAACATTGTTTTTTATGTTTTTCAAGCCATTTGATTTATGAGGACTTTTGAAATGTCCTCATAAACCACCCATAAGTTGTAATACCAGTGTAATACACATGCCAGTATACAAATTTGTGTCCTCATAAATCACATAAACCAACCCACACACACATCAAATTGACGGTGGGTGGCAATAGTATATTTAAAAGACTTGATGTTGTGTGTGTGTGTGTGTGTGTGTGTGAGAGAGAGAGAGAGAGAGAGAGAGAGAGGAGAGAGAGGAGAGAGAGAGAGAGAGAGAGAGAGAGAGAGAGAGAGAGAGAGAGAGCATAATTTTTTTTTTTTTTTTTTTTTTCATGTGCTTGTCCTCCGGACAAGTAAATCTGTCATTCACTTGTCTGAGAAAAAAGTTGCTTGTCCGGATTTATTTATTTATTTATTTATTTATTGATTTATTTATTCTGAAGCAATATTCTCATCAGTGTTCAATCAGCTTTGATATTTAAATCGGCATATTGTAATATCTGCATTGAATGTTGTGGATATTGACTAAGAATATTGAATATTATGTATGTTATCAATCACCCTAAATGCAATATACGGTGTTAGTTATATATCTTAAAGTGCGATACTGTCGCATAATAGTGTCCCATGAAGGGCATCCCTCCCCCAATATTATTAAATGTCCTATTAGTGTCTTATTATTCTAAATAATTGAATTTATTGATCAAATTTAGGAATTTAAAATGAAAGATGAAGCATAGGCTACTGTTACCCTAGGTAGGGCTGATCAAATTAAATCATTTACACTGAAAAATTACAATTGCATAAAATAATGTTATGAAATTGATTTAAATGTACAAATAAGAAACAGTGGAAAGAAGTATACTAGGCTACTTATAAACATAACACTAAATTGCCAATAGGTGGCGGCAGGCGGCCGTATTAATGAGTGAGTCATTTATTCATTCATTCAAACGATTCGTTTAAACGGTTGATTCATTCAAGAATGAGACAGATGTTTAGGAATGGCTCATTGAATCTTTGACTCAACCGAACCGATTCGGGTCAAAATGCTGAATCATTCAGTAATGAAAACAATGAGTGTTCCTGTGAGATGTGCTGTGGTTCTGCTGTGATTTTTGTTTGGAACTATTTTCGCTGCTGGAACAGAAGAAAAACAGCCAATATTACATCTAAAATGTAAGTGACTACATTTTAACTGTTTATTGAACTGTTGTAGGAAATCAATTTTGATATGGTATTCAGGAAAAACAATTGAGGCTGCTTAACACATATGTTAAAATATAGAAACTCCACATTTAGATTTTTAGAGGCAGTTACAGTATGTTGTTAACTGAGTGTGTGTGTGTGTGTGTGCTGCGCTCATATAGATTTCTCCTCGAGAGGCTGCGCGAGCGTCAACAGCGCAACCTATTTATTATCCACAATCGATCGCAACAACATACAATAAATGTAATAAAATCAGAATCATTCTCTCGGTTTAGTGATTTCCTAGTTATGTATTTTGTTTGTTATTGATGTTCTAATCAGGCTACTTGACTTGTCCGTTCGGGCAAGTAAAATTCTCTTTTACTTGTCCTTCAAAAATCCATTTGTCCCGGACAAACGGACAAGTTAGACGGGCTCTGGAAATACGAAGTCTCTATTTTCATGCTACTAGTACTTATTTTTTAGATATTATCTATTCCATTAAGTACTAGTACTTATTCATTAACGACTAGTGCTTATTCTGTTTAGAATTTTCAAAGTGCTTATTCAATTTGTATGCTTATTTATATTTTCAGAGCAGAAAATTCGATTTTTCTGCTTATTAAATATTGCATCTAAAATGTAAGTGACTTGACGTGTACGTGTGTGTGTGTGTGTGTGTGGTGTGTGTGTGTGTGTGTGTGTGTGTGTGTGTGTGTGTGTGTGTGTGTGTGTGTGTGTGTGAGAGAGAGAGAGAGAGAGAGAGAGATTGTGTCTGTTACAGTGACAAGAGTTTTTAAGCCTTGTCTTTTTGGATATATATATATATATATATATATATATATATATATATATATATATATATATATATATATGTATATATTATATATATATATATATATATTATATATATATATATATATATATATATATATATTTTAATGTGCATACAACCCATGTATTTTAAATGTATTGTTTGCTTTAAATTAAATTAAGATTGTATGTTTGGTAATTGAACCTAAATAAATGTAAAATGAATGTGCTATATTTCAGATCAATATATTGTTTTCCTTCATTTTAATCAACACTAACTTTATTCTCATCTGAATTATAAATAACTTATTTCTGTATAAAATAATAAATCCTGAATAATCCAGACCAACCAGAGCACACTATTTCTACAACATCATCAGTGCTGAAGCGGGACTAGCGAGCAGATATTTTGTGTCACGTCGTGCACAATAACCCTAAGGCACCAGGGTGGCCACCGGCTTTATATATATATATATATATATAAATATAGCTGCGAGCAGCGATGAAGGGCCAAAGCCGGCGGTACCGCCACCCTGGTGCACCAGGGTTGCGGTGCCACCGGCTTGGGCCCGTAATCGCTGCTCGCAGCTATATTTTTGTTTGTTTTCTGCGCTCAAAAAGTATTCTCGTCGCTTGATAAACTTAAGATTGAGCCACTGTAGTCACTTGGACTATTTTAACGATGTCTTTAATAGCTTTTCTGGGCTGGCAAGTTTCAATCCCTCAGAAGCCTATGGAGGAGTGACCCAGCTCTCAGATTTAATCACAAATATCTTCATTTGTGTTCTGAAGATGAAGGAAAGTCTTACGGGGTTGAACAACATGAGGGAGAGTAATTACTGACAGAGTTTACATTTTGGGGGTGAACTATCCCTTTAAGGTGAAAACAGAAAATATAGCAATAAAAGTGTTAATAAAAGCTCTAATGAAAGCACACACACCTCATTTGTGTTCCAGCGCAGTCTCTCTTTGGGTAAAGTCGTCGTGCGAGGCAAACACTCCAACAGCTTATTGGGCAAAAACACTTTCATCTGAGCGCTGGTCTCTGCGTCACGCAAACACACTGTTCAACATCACTGATTATGATTTTATTACTCTGTCTATTACACCTGTGACAGGTCCGAATCCGATCACAGGGACATTCAGATGTGTGTGTTCTGAGCCAGAGAGAACAGTGTCATGTGTACGAAACAACTTCACAAACAGTCTTTACAATCATTTATTTATCACAGAAGTACTGGGATATAAGTTTATAGATAAGCACTGATGTCTACAGTAGTGATCACTATAGAGTAAATCAGCTTTTAATAGAAACTTGGGGCTTTAAATAATGATTGTATGGTTACATTATTACACCAGTAGGTGGCGACAAGTGACCATTAAAAAATATGTTTGTCATTGAATCGTTCACTCAATAGATTTGTTTAAAAACACTGATTCATCATAATGAAAGTCTTTATCAGGGCTCCAGACTGCGACCAAAATTTGAGAGTGTGCGACTGAATTTTACATCGTCGCACATGTGCGACCAGTAAATTTGTCCCTTTTTTTTTTTTTTTACACGTTAAACGTGGAAGGGGCTTATCAATGAATCCGGAATGTGTACCAATGAGTGTGAGAAGAATAGGGGGTAACTGTACGTTCACACCGCCGCCGACTTGAGCTTCCAAAGCAGCCGGAAGTCATTCATTTTCAATGGAAGCTGGCTTCTCTAAGCTGCAAGGAGCGTCAAATCCCTCGGCGTCGCGTTTTTGTAGCGTCAATCAGAAAGTTGAAAGTAGCTCAACTTTATGGTAATGAGCTATGACGCGGTTCAGCGGCAAGCAGCGGCAAAACGCAGCAACCAATCGGAATATAGACGTGCTTCTCGCTGGCTGATTCCGGAGAAACATACGATGTAAACTTTCGTTCCTACCAAAACATTAGTTCTGATTAAAACATTAGCCGCAGCTGCTGCACCAGCCGGTGATACTCTCCGAATTGATAACGGTCCTGGAGGGTGGTGTCATGAACCCAAAATCTCCGAGTCCGACGTCTTCCCGCAAATACAGTAAAGCAGCACCAAACAACAACTTCGCGATTTTCCATAATGATCCCGTGATACACATTTGAGAATGAGCGCAACTTTTATTTGAAATGTTTACGAACGCTCGTTTTAAGCGGGAATGCAATTCGTTTGCTCATGATGACAACGATTTGACCAATTGCACTAATGCAAATAATAGCCTAATGCAAACAATAATAATAGCTAATTATTATTTTTTTCCCCGACAAAATGTGACCAAAACGGTTATAAAAATGCTGTCATTATAAAATGTTTCTTCAATGTATTGCTTGTTTTTTCTGTTTATTACATTTCATGTTGTGACACTTGACAGAGCGCCAGAGCTTCTTTGACACTCAAGTCGGCGGCGGTGTGAACGTACGGTAAGTGGCTACTGTGTGGAGAGGGAGGGTTCTAGAGATATTTGAGCGCGCGTTTAAACCATAGCCTACGTCTGTGGGAAGGAGACGGAGACAAATATCACAACCTGTATATGTGCGTCTAAGCAATGAGCTCAGTTCTTCCGTTCTTCCGACCTGCGGCGAGTGTGTGGCAGTTAAATTCACTTGCTGGCTCCCAAAATAATACATTACAACAGCGATAATCAAAAAAACATGAACAAAATGACTAAACACTGTTCACGTGAGTGCCAAATGCTCGAACATGACCTGTCATTTACGCCGCCGTCACCCTGGAGTTGATAGCGCACGAGCGCAGGCGAGACCTGAACTGCAGACGTTACCATCGGTGTTTAAACTAAACTCATTTAAGCTTTGCCAATGTAAACATTCAAGAGCAAGACGCGAAAGAGAACTCGCGTAGGCTATAGAAGATTTGTGCGCGTGTGTGTGTGTGTGTGTGTGCGTGTCGCGCGCGCGCGATCGCGTATGTGTCTGTGTGTGTGTGTAGGCTACTCATCTCAGACAGCCATAGATGTATGACAGCGCGCAAATATTGAGTTCTCTTTCAAGTTTTGCACTTGAATGGACAAATTCATATCAAAAAGTATGTCAACATGTCCGCCTTGATGAGTATCCTAGCAGACATAGTCTGTTTCTGTTATGCCTTAAGTGAACTTATCTACTGAATCAACTCTGAATTGAATAGCTTTTGTAACTTTAATAAGCATTATTCTTTAATTTATACATTAAAATATGCAATGAATGTTATTTTACATTTGATTATTTTATTCAACTTCTGTACCTGAAAATTCAGCTGGTTGAGGTAGTGCTGTAAGGAGAGTTCAGCTGGTTGAGGTAGTACTGTAAGGAGAATTCAGCTGGTTGAGGTAGTACTGTAAGGAGAGTTCAGCTGGTTGAGGTAGTACTGTAAGGAGAATTCAGCTGGTTGAGGTAGTGCTGTAAGGAGAGTTCAGCTGGTTGAGGTAGTGCTGTAAGGAGAATTCAGCTGGTTGAGGTAGTGCTGTAAGGAGAATTCAGCTGGTTGAGGTAGTACTGTAAGGAGAATTCAGCTGGTTGAGGTAGTACTGTAAGGAGCATTCAGCTGGTTGAGCTAGTACTGTAAGGAGAATTCAGCTGGTTGAGCTAGTACTGTAAGGAGAATTCAGCTGGTTGAGGTAGTACTGTAAGGAGAATTCAGCTGGTTGAGGTAGTACTGTAAGGAGAATTCAGCTGGTTGAGGTAGTACTGTAAGGAGAATTCAGCTGGTTGAGGTAGTACTGTAAGGAGAATTCAGCTGGTTGAGCTAGTACTGTAAGGAGAATTCAGCTGGTTGAGCTAGTACTGTAAGGAGAATTCAGCTGGTTGAGGTAGTGCTGTAAGGAGAATTCAGCTGGTTGAGGTAGTACTGTAAGGAGAATTCAGCTGGTTGAGGTAGTACTGTAAGGAGAATTCAGCTGGTTGAGGTAGTACTGTAAGGAGAATTCAGCTGGTTGAGGTAGTGCTGTAAGGAGAATTCAGCTGGTTGAGATAGTACTGTAAGGAGAATTCAGCTGGTTGAGGTAGTGCTGTAAGGAGAATTCAGCTGGTTGAGGTAGTACTGTAAGGAGAATTCAGCTGGTTGAGGTAGTACTGTAAGGAGAATTCAGCTGGTTGAGGTAGTACTGTAAGGAGAATTCAGCTGGTTGAGGTAGTGCTGTAAGGAGAATTCAGCTGGTTGAGATAGTACTGTAAGGAGAATTCAGCTGGTTGAGATAGTACTGTAAGGAGAATTCAGCTGGTTGAGCTAGTACTGTAAGGAGAATTCAGCTGGTTGAGCTAGTACTGTAAGGAGAATTCAGCTGGTTGAGGTAGTACTGTAAGGAGAATTCAGCTGGTTGAGTAGTGCTGTAAGGAGAATTCAGCTGGTTGAGGTAGTACTGTAAGGAGAATTCAGCTGGTTGAGATAGTACTGTAAGGAGAGTTCAGCTGGTTGAGGTAGTGCTGTAAGGAGAATTCAGCTGGTTGAGGTAGTACTGTAAGGAGAATTCAGCTGGTTGAGGTAGTACTGTAAGGAGAATTCAGCTGGTTGAGATAGTACTGTAAGGAGAGTTCAGCTGGTTGAGGTAGTGCTGTAAGGAGAATTCAGCTGGTTGAGGTAGTGCTGTAAGGAGAATTCAGCTGGTTGAGGTAGTGCTGTAAGGAGAATTCAGCTGGTTGAGGTAGTGCTGTAAGGAGAATTCAGCTGGTTGAGATAGTACTGTAAGGAGAGTTCAGCTGGTTGAGGTAGTACTGTAAGGAGAGTTCAGCTGGTTGAGGTAGTGCTGTAAGGAGAATTCAGCTGGTTGAGGTAGTACTGTAAGGAGAATTCAGCTGGTTGAGGTAGTGCTGTAAGGAGAATTCAGCTGGTTGAGGTAGTACTGTAAGGAGAATTCAGCTGGTTGAGGTAGTACTGTAAGGAGAGTTCAGCTGGTTGAGGTAGTACTGTAAGGAGAATTCAGCTGGTTGAGGTAGTGCTGTAAGGAGAATTCAGCTGGTTGAGGTAGTACTGTAAGGAGAGTTCAGCTGGTTGAGGTAGTACTGTAAGGAGAATTCAGCTGGTTGAGGTAGTGCTGTAAGGAGAATTCAGCTGGTTGAGATAGTACTGTAAGGAGAGTTCAGCTGGTTGAGGTAGTACTGTAAGGAGAGTTCAGCTGGTTGAGGTAGTGCTGTAAGGAGAATTCAGCTGGTTGAGGTAGTACTGTAAGGAGAGTTCAGCTGGTTGAGCTAGTACTGTAAGGAGAATTCAGCTGGTTGAGGTAGTGCTGTAAGGAGAATTCAGCTGGTTGAGATAGTACTGTAAGGAGAGTTCAGCTGGTTGAGATAGTACTGTAAGGAGAGTTCAGCTGGTTGAGGTAGTACTGTAAGGAGAGTTCAGCTGGTTGAGGTAGTGCTGTAAGGAGAATTCAGCTGGTTGAGGTAG
>JAZAVI010000827.1:0-44079 GCA_036326025.1 Chrosomus eos
CTTTAAATATTACCCCATAAACTGTATAAATAAGCCTTAGCAACCATTTGGAGTACCCTAGCAACCATACAAACACATGAATGAGCAATATCTCAGAACCAGAAAATCATATAGACATGGGGCTGTGCTTGTTCGTTTCGGTTAGGAAACCAGTCTGTAAATATCATCATGGTAACTGTGTAACTACACCTTAGCAACTGTTTGAAGATACCTAGCAACCATATTGCAACATATAGAAGCCATATTTCAGCTCCACAACATCGTACAGATATGTTTGTTGGGTCGTATGCAATCATGTACCACACCCTAGCAACCGAGCGGCGAGTTTTGCCACTGCAAGCACCATTTCACATTTTCTCCTGGAAATGTACATTCTAGTTAATGGTGCTTGCCTATGGCAAAGCAACATTACTGTTATTGTGCATACTTATTATTCTTCTTCTTCCACTTTTTTTTCGGCGCGTAACTCCTCCCGCAGTTTTTGTCACAGACCCATGAATGAGGTGTCAAAACGTGCGGCCTGTTCGGGAATGGTGTGCTATGACTTTTATAAGCGATCGGGGGTACGATGTTCGCCCCAGGGGCGAAAAACGGCCCAAAAAAAACGCATAGACTTAACATGGGGAAAAACTTTGACGAATCATAGCTCAGAGATCAGATTTCACAGAAACGTGTGATTTGCCACATTTGAAGAGGCTGACAGGATCTTTAAGAACATACCCCTAAATGGGGTAAAAGTTGCACCCCTGGGGGGCAGGAGCTGCCCAAAGTTGCCCAAAAAACCCCATTGACTTAACATGGGGAAAAACTTTGAAGAGTCATAGCTCAGAGCTCAGATTTCACAGAAATGTGTGATTTGCCACATTTGAAGAGGCTTACAGGCTCTGTAAGAACATACCTCACAGTGGGGTAAAAGTTGCACCCCTGAGGGGCAGGAGCTGCCCAAAGTTGCCCCCATAGACTTACTATGGTGTAGGACGGCCCATGAAATGGGCCGTCCTACACCATAGAAACCGCTTTTATATTGAACATAACTCTGGATCCCAGTGTCGTAGAGACAAAGGGGCGGGCTCATTTTACTCAGACGGCCAATCAGTGTCTCAAGATCATTGTGAAGCTATCAAGCCACGCCCTAGCAACCATTTAGAGCTCCTTAGCAACAAGTTCCATAGACCTCCATTAAAAGAGATCAAAGGCATATCTTTGGATATAAGTGTCATAGAAACATGAGGGTGGGGTCGTTTGACTCGGCCCAGCAAACAGCCAATCCTGAATCACCTCAACACTTACTGGCCACGCCCTAGCAACCATTATCGAGCACCTTAGCAACCAAAATCCAAAGAGGGATATCTTCCATTCTGAATGTCACAGAGGCATGGGAGTTGGTTTATATCATTCATACTGACAAACAGCCTTTGGAGTTTCATGATTGGCAGCTGCCAAGCCACTCCCTAGCAACCAAACAGAGTACCCTAGCAACAATTTTGCAAGACCTATATCTCTACATGTAAACATCGTATAGAGATGGGGGTTGGTTTATACATTCACATTGACTTTGGAGCTTCATGATTGGCAGCTGCCAAGCCACTCCCTAGCAACCAAACATAGTACCCTAGCAACCGTTTTGCAAGACCAATATCTCTAAATCAGAACATCGTATAGAGATGGGGGTTGGCTCTTTTGACTCATGCTAGCAAACAGGACTTGCTACATGCTACACATGCTAGCAGTGAATAGCTACATGCTAATATTGATTAGCTAAGTGTTAAATCATGCCAAGAAAATGCTACAAATTCCATAGTAACCATCTGTGACATCTACCAACCACCTAGTAACACCATAGCAACCACCCAGAAAACCCTAGCAACCGCCTAGCAACCACCCAGAATACCCTAGCAACCGCCTAGCAACGCCCTAGCAAGTACCCAGAATACCCTAGCAACCGCCTAGCAACCACCCAGAACACCCTAGCAACCGCCTAGCAACCATCCAGAATACCCTAGCAACCGCCTAGCAACCGCCTAGCAACCATCCAGAAAAGCCTAGCAACCGCCTAGCAACGCCCTAGCAACCACCCAGAACACCCTAGCAACCGCCTAGCAACCACCCAGAACACCCTAGCAACCGCCTAGCAACCACCCAGAACACCCTAGCAACCGCCTAGCAACGCCCTAGCAACCACCAAGAATACCCTAGCAACCGCCTAGCAACCACCCAGAACACCCTAGCAACCGCCTAGCAACCATCCAGAATACCCTAGCAACCGCCTAGCAACGCCCTAGCAACCACCCAGAACACCCTAGCAACCGCCTAGCAACCACTCAGAATACCCTAGCAACCACCTAGCAACGCCATAGCAACCACCCAGAATACCCTAGCAACCGCCTAGCAACCACCCAGAACACCCTAGCAACCGCCTAGCAACCATCCAGAATACCCTAGCAACCATTCAGAACACCCTAGCAACGCCCTAGTAACCACCCATAATACCCTAGCAACCGCCTAGCAACCACCCAGAACACCCTAGCAACCGCCTAGCAACCGCCTAGCAATGCCCTAGCAACCACCAAGAACACCCTAGCAACCAACCAAAACACCCTAGCAACGCCTAGCAACCACCCAGAATACCCTAGCAACCGCCTAGCAACGCCCTAGCAACAACCCAGAATACCCTAGCAACCGCCTAGCAACCAACCAGAACACCCTAGCAACCACCTAGAAACAGTAAAGCAACCATCCAGAATACATTAGCAACCACCTAGCAATGCCCTAGCAACCACCCAGAATACCCTAGCAACCACCTAGCAACCACCCAGAACACCCTAGCAACCACCTAGCAACCACCCAGAATACCCTAGCAACCGTCTAGCAATGCCCTAGCAACCACGCAGAATACCCTAGCAACCACCTAGCAACCACCTGAACACATGAATAAGCCATATCTCAGCACCAGAACATCGTACAGACATGTTTGTTGGCTCGTATGCAATCATGTACCACACCCTAGCAACCGAGCGGCGAGTTTTGCCACTGCAAGCACCATTTCACATTTTCTCCTGGAAATGTACATTCTAGTTTTTATTCTTCTTATTCCGCCGCTTTTTTGGCGCGTAACTAGTCCCGCAGTTTTGGTCACAGACCCACGAATGAGGTGTCAAATCGTGCGGATTATTCGGGAATGGTGTGCTATGACTTTTATAAGCGATCGGGGGTACGATGTTTGCCCCAGGGGCAAAAAAGCTGCCGAAAAATCCCATAGACTTAACATTGCGACGAACTTTGACGACTCGTAGCTCTGAGCGAGGATTTCGCAGAAGCGTGTGATTTACCACATTTGAAGAGGCTGACAGGCTCTGTAAGAACATACCTCAAAATGGGGTAAAAGTTGCACCCCTGAGGGGCAGGAATTGCCCAAAGTTGCCCCATAGACTTAACTTGGTGAACTTTGAAGACTCGTAGCTCAGATCGAGGATTTTGCAGAAACGTGGCATTTGCCACATTTGAAGAGGCTGACAGGGTCTGTAAGAACATACCTATAAATGGGGTAAAAGTTGCACCCCTGGGGGGCAGGAGCTGCCCAAAGTTGCCCCAAACCCCCATTGACTTAACATTGTGAAAAATTTGATGACTCGTAGCTCAGAAATCAGATTTCCCAGAAGCGTGTGATTTGCCACATTTGAAGAGCCTGACAGGCTCTGTAAGAACATACCACACAATGGGGTAAAAGTTGCACCCCTGAGGGGCAGGAGCTGCCCAAAGTTGCCCCCATAGACTTACTATGGTGTAGGACGGCCCATGAAATGGGCCGTCCTACACCATAGAAACCGCTTTTATATTGAACATAACTCTGGATCCCAGTGTCGTAGAGACAAAGGGGCGGGCTCATTTTACTCAGACGGCCAATCAGTGTCTCAAGATCATTGTGAAGCTATCAAGCCACGCCCTAGCAACCATTTAGAGCTCCTTAGCAACAAGTTCCATAGACTTCCATTAAAAGAGATCAAAGGGATATCTTTGGATATGAGTGTCATAGAAACATGAGGGTGGGCTCGTTTGACTCGGGCCAGCAAACAGCCAATCCTGAATCACCTCAACACTTACTGGCCACGCCCTAGCAACCATTGTCGAGCACCTTAGCAACCAAAATCCAAAGAGGGATATCTTCCATTCTGAATGTCACAGAGGCACGGGAGTTGGTTTATATCATTCAAAGTGACAAGAAGCCTTTAGAGATTCATCACTGGCAGCTGCCAAGCAACTCCATAGCAACCAAACAGAGTACCCTAGCAACCATTTTGCAATACCTATATCTCTGCATCAGAACATCGTATAGTGATGTGGGTTGGTTTATATCATTCACATTGACAAGAAGCCTTTAGAGATGCATCACTGGCAGCTGCCAATCAACTCCATAGCAACCAAACAGAGTATCCTAGCAACCATTTTGCAAGACCTACATCTCTGCATCAGAACATCGTATAGAGATGGGGGTTGGTTTATATCATTTACACTGACAATCAGCCTTTGGAGATTCATCATTGTACGCTGCCAAGCCACTCCCTAGCAACCAAACAGAGTACCCTAGCAACCATATTGCAAGACCTATATCTCTGCATCAGAACATCGTATAGTGATGGGGGTTGGTTTATATCATTCACACTGACAATCAGCATTTGGAGTTTCATGATTGACCACTGCCAAGCAACTCCCTAGCAACCAAACAGAATATCCTAGCAACCATTTTGCAAGACCTACATCTCTGCATCAGAACATCGTACAGATATGGGGGTTGGTTTATATCATTCACACTGACAATCAGCCTTTGGAGTTTCATGATTGACCGCTGCCAAGTCACTCCCTAGCAACCAAAGAGAGTACCCTAGCAACCATTTTGCAAGACCTATTTCTCTGCATCAGAACATCATATAGAGATGGGGGTTGGCTCTTTTTACTCATGCTAGCAAACAGGTCTTCCAACATGCTACACATGCTAGCTGTGAATAGCTACATGCTAATAGCGATTAGGTAAGTGCTAAATTATGCCAAGAAATGCTAAGAACTCCAATAGTGACCATCTGTGACAACAACCAACCACCTAGTAACACCATAGCAACCACCCATAATGCCCTAGCAACCGCCTAGCAACCACCCAGAGTACCCTAGCAACCGCCTAGCAACGCCCTAGCAACCACCCAGAACACCCTAGCAACCGCCTAGCAACCATCCAGAATACCCTAGCAACTGCCTAGCAACGCCCTAGCAACCACCCAGAATACCCTAGCAACTGCCTAGCAACCACCCAGAACACCCTAGCAACCGCCTAGCAACCATCAAAAATACCTTAGCAACCACCTAGCAACACCATAACAACCACCCAGAATACCCTAGCAACTGCCTAGCAACCACCCAGAATATCCTAGCAACCGCCTAGCAACGCCCTAGCAACCACCCAGAATACCCTAGCAACCGCCTAGCAACCACCCAGAACACCCTAGCAACCGCCTAGCAACCACCCAGAACACCCTAGCAACCGCCTAGCAACCACCCAGAACACACCTAGCAACTGCCTAGCAACCACCCAGAATACCCTAGCAACCGCCTAGCAACGCCCTAGCAACCACACAGAATACCCTACCAACCGCCTAGCAACCACCCAGAACACCCTAGCAACCGCCTAGCAACCATCCAGAATACCCTAGCAACCGCCTAGCAACGCCCTAGCAACCACCCAGAATACCCTAGCAACCGCCTAGCAACCACCCAGAACACCCTAGCAACCGCCTAGCAACCACCCAGAATACCCTAGCAACCACCTAGCAACGCCCTAGCAACCACCCACAATACCCTAGCAACCGCCTAGCAACCACCCAGAACACCCTAGCAACTGCCTAGCAACCATCCAGAATACCCTAGCAACCGCCTAGCAACGCCCTAGAAACCACCCAGAACACCCTAGCAACCGCCTAGCAACCACCCAGAACACCCTAGCAACCGCCTAGCAACACCATAGCAACCACACAGAATACCCTAGCAACCGTCTAGCAATGCACTAGCAACCACCCAGAATACCCTAGCAACCACCTGAACACATGAATAAGCCATATCTCAGCACCAGAACATCTGGTTGTTTGGTCGTATGCAATCATGTACCACACCCTAGCAACCGAGCGGCGAGTTTTGCCACTGCAAGCACCATTTCACATTTTCTCCTGGAAATGTACATTCTAGTTAATGGTGCTTGCCTATGGCAAAGCAACATTAGTGTTATTGCTCATACTTATTATTAATGGTGCTTGCCTATGGCAAAGCAACATTAGTGTTATTGCTCATACTTATTATTCTTCTTCTTCTTCTTCTTCTTCTTCCACTTTTTTTTCGGCGCGTAACTCCTCCCGCATTTTTTGTCACAGACCCATGAATGAGGTGTCAAATCGTGCGGATTATTCGGGAATGGTGTGCTATGACTTTTATAAGCGATCGGGGGTACGATGTTCGCCCCAGGGGCGAAAAACGGCCCAAAAAAAACGCATAGACTTAACATGGGGAAAAACTTTGACGAATCATAGCTCAGAGATCAGATTTCACAGAAACGTGTGATTTGCCACATTTGAAGAGGCTGACAGGCTCTTTCAGAAAATACCCCTAAATGGGGTAAAAGTTGCACCCCTGGGGGGCAGGAGCGGCCCAAAGTTGCCCAAAAAACCCCATTGACTTAACATGGTGAAAAACTTTGAAGAGTCATAGCTCAGAGCTCAGATTTCACAAAATGTGTGATTTGCCACATTTGAAGAGGCTTACAGGCTCTGTAAGAACATACCTCACAGTGGGGTAAAAGTTGCACCCCTGAGGGGCAGGAGCTGCCCAAAGTTGCCCCCATAGACTTACTATGGTGTAGGACGGCCCATGAAATGGGCCGTCCTACACCATAGAAACCGCTTTTATATTGAACATAACTCTGGATCCCAGTGTCGTAGAGACAAAGGGGCGGGCTCATTTTACTCAGACGGCCAATCAGTGTCTCAAGATCATTGTGAAGCTATCAAGCCACGCCCTAGCAACCATTTAGAGCTCCTTAGCAACAAGTTCCATAGACTTCCATTAAAAGAGATCAAAGGGATATCTTTGGATATAAGTGTCATAGAAACATGAGGGTGGGCTCGTTTGACTCGGGCCAGCAAACAGCCAATCCTGAATCACCTCATCACTTACTGGCCACGCCCTAGCAACCATTATCGAGCACCTTAGCAACCAAAATCCAAAGAGGGATATCTTCCATTCTGAATGTCACAGAGGCATGGGCGTTGGTTTATATCATTCATACTGACAAGCAGCCTTTGGAGTTTCATGATTGGCAGCTGCCAAGCCACTCCCTAGCAACCAAACAGAGTACCCTAGCAACCATTTTGCAAGACCTATATCTCTACATGTAAACATCGTATAGAGATGGGGGTTGGTTTATACATTCACATTGACTTTGGAGCTTAATGATTGGCAGCTGCCAAGCCACTCCCTAGCAACCAAACATAGTACCCTAGCAACCGTTTTGCAAGACCAATATCTCTAAATCAGAACATCGTATAGAGATGGGGGTTGGCTCTTTTGACTCATGCTAGCAAACAGGACTTGCTACATGCTACACATGCTAGCAGTGAATAGCTACATGCTAATATTGATTAGCTAAGTGTTAAATCATGCCAAGAAAATGCTACAAATTCCATAGTAACCATCTGTGACATCTACCAACCACCTAGTAACACCATAGCAACCACCCAGAATACCCTAGCAACCGCCTAGCAACCACCCAGAACACCCTAGCAACCGCCTAGCAACCATCCAGAATACCCTAGCAACCGCCTAGCAACCGCCTAGCAACCATCCAGAATACCCTAGCAACCGCCTAGCAACACCCTAGCAACCACCCAAAACACCCTAGCAACCGCCTAGCAACCACCCAGAACACCAACAACCGCCTAGCAACCACCCAGACCCTAGCACCCTAGCAACCACCCAGAACACCCTAGCAACCGCCTAGCAACACCCTAGCAACCACCCAGAATACCCTAGCAACCGCCTAGCAACCACCCAGAACACCTAGCAACCGCCTAGCAACCATCCAGAATACCCTAGCAACCGCACACCCCTAGCAACGCCCTAGCAACCACCCAGAACACCCTAGCAACCGCCTAGCAACCACCCAGAATACCCTAGCAACCGCCTAGCAACGCCCTAGCAACCACCCAGAATACCCTAGCAACCACCTAGCAACCACCCAGAACACCCTAGCAACCGCCTAGCAACCATCCAGAATACCCTAGCAACCGCCTAGCAACGCCCTAGCAACCACCCAGAACACCCTAGCAACCAACTTGCAACCGCCCAGAACACCCTAGCAACCGCCTAGCAACCACCCAGAATACCCTAGCAACCACCTAGCAACGCCCTAGCAACCACCCAGAATACCCTAGCAACCACCTAGCAACCA
This sequence comes from Chrosomus eos, assembly GCA_036326025.1. NCBI lineage: Eukaryota > Metazoa > Chordata > Actinopteri > Cypriniformes > Leuciscidae > Chrosomus > Chrosomus eos. Next base: position 8,483 of record JAZAVI010000827.1, read on the forward strand.
CCCAGAACACCCTAGCAACTGCCTAGCAACCATCCAGAATACCCTAGCAACCGCCTAGCAACGCCCTAAAAACCACCCAGAACACCCTAGCAACCGCCTAGCAACCGCCTAGCAACCACCCAGAACACCCTAGCAACCGCCTAGCAACACCATAGCAACCACCCAGAATACCCTAGCAACCGTCTAGCAATGCACTAGCAACCACCCAGAATACCCTAGCAACCGCCTAGCAACCACCTGAACACATGAATAAGCCATATTCTCAGCACCAGAACATCTGGTTGTTTGGTCGTATGCAATCATGTACCACACCCTAGCAACCGAGCAGCGAGTTTTGCCACTGCAAGCACCATTTCACATTTTCTCCTGGAAATGTACATTCTAGTTAATGGTGCTTGCCTATGGCAAAGCAACATTAGTGTTATTGCTCATACTTATTATTATTATTCTTCTTCTTCTTCCACTTTTTTTTCGGCGCGTAACTCCTCCCGCAGTTTTTGTCACAGACCCATGAATGAGGTGTCAAAACGTGCGGCCTGTTCGGGAATGGTGTGCTATGACTTTTATAAGCGATCGGGGGTACGATGTTCGCCCCAGGGGCGAAAAACGGCCCAAAAAAAACGCATAGACTTAACATGGGGAAAAACTTTGACGAATCATATCTCAGAGATCAGATTTCACAGAAACGTGTGATTTGCCACATTTGAAGAGGCTGACAGGCTCTTTAAGAACATACCCCTAAATGGGGTAAAAGTTGCACCCCTGGGGGGCAGGAGCGGCCCAAAGTTGCCCAAAAAAACCCCATTGACTTAACATGGTGAAAAACTTTGAAGAGTCATAGCTCAGAGCTCAGATTTCACACAAATGTTTGATTTGCCACATTTGAAGAGGCTTACAGGCTCTGTAAGAACATACCTCACAGTGGGGTAAAAGTTGCACCCCTGAGGGGCAGGAGCTGCCCAAAGTTGCCCCCATAGACTTACTATGGTGTAGGACGGCCCATGAAATGGGCCGTCCTACACCATAGAAACCGCTTTTATATTGAACATAACTCTGGATCCCAGTGTCGTAGAGACAAAGGGGCGGGCTCATTTTACTCAGACGGCCAATCAGTGTCTCAAGATCATTGTGAAGCTATCAAGCCACGCCCTAGCAACCATTTAGAGCTCCTTAGCAACAAGTTCCATAGACTTCCATTAAAAGAGATCAAAGGGATATCTCAGGATATAAGTGTCATAGAAACATGAGGGTGGGCTCGTTTGACTCGGGCCAGCAAACAGCCAATCCTGAATCACCTCAACACTTACTGGCCACGCCCTAGCAACCATTATCGAGCACCTTAGCAACCAAAATCCAAAGAGGGATATCTTCCATTCTGAATGTCACAGAGGCATGGGAGTTGGTTTATATCATTCATACTGACAAGCAGCCTTTGGAGTTTCATGATTGGCAGCTGCCAAGCCACTCCCTAGCAACCAAACAGAGTACCCTAGCAACCATTTTGCAAGACCTATATCTCTACATGTAAACATCGTATAGAGATGGGGGTTGGTTTATACAATCACATTGACTTTGAAGCTTCATGATTGGCAGCTGCCAAGCCACTCCCTAGCAACCAAACAGAGTACCCTAGCAACCATTTTGCAAGACCTATATCTCTACATGTAAACATCGTATAGAGATGGGGGTTGGTTTATACATTCACATTGACTTTGAAGCTTCATGATTGGCAGCTGCCAAAACACTCCCTAGCAACCAAACATAGTACCCTAGCAACCGTTTTGCAAGACCAATATCTCTGCATCAGAAAATCGTATAGAGATGGGGGTTGGCTCTTTTGACTCATGCTAGCAAACAGGACTTGCTACATGTTACACATGCTAGCAGTGAATAGCTACATGCTAATGTTGATTAGCTAAGTGTTAAATCATGCCAAGAAAATGCTACAAACTCCATAGTAACCATCTGTGACATCTACCAACCACCTAGTAACACCATAGCAACCACCCAGAATACCCTAGCAACCGCCTAGCAACCACCCAGAATACCCTAGCAACCGCCTAGCAACGCCCTAGCAACCACCCAGAACACCCTAGCAACCGCCTGGCAACCATCCAGAATACCCTAGCAACCGCCTAGCAACCATCCAGAATACCCTAGCAACCGCCTAGCAACGCCCTAGCAACCACCCAGAACACCCTAGCAACCGCCTAGCAACCACCCAGAATACCCTAGCAACCGCCTAGCAACCACCCAGAATTCCCTAGCAACCACCTAGCAACCCCCTAGCAACCACCCAGAATACCCTAGCAACCACCTAGCAACCACCCAGAACACCCTAGCAACCGCCTAGCAACGCCCTAGCAACCACCCAGAATACCCTAGCAACCGCCTAGCAACGCCCTAGCAACCACCCAGAACACCCTAGCAACCGCCTAGCAACCATCCAGAATACCCTAGCAACCGCCTAGCAACCATCCAGAATACCCTAGCAACCGCCTAGCAACCACCCAGAATACCCTAGCAACCACCTAGCAACGCCCTAGCAACCACCCAGAATACCCTTGCAACCGCCTAGTAACCACCAAGAACACCCTAGCCACCGCCTAGCAACCATCCAGAATACCCTAGCAACCGCCTAGCAACGCCCTAGCAACCACCCAGAACACCCTAGCAACCACCTAGCAACACCCTAGCAAACAATCAGAACACCCTAGCAACGCACTAGTAACCACCCAGAATACCCTAGCAACAGCCTAGCAACCACCCAGAACACCCTAGCAACCGCCTAGAAACACTATAGCAACCATCCAGAATACCCTAGCAACCGCCTAGCAACGCCCTAGCAACCACCCAGAATACCCTAGCAACCGCCTAGCAACCACCAGGATACCCTAGCAACCACCTAGCAACGCCCTAGCAGCAACCTAGAATACCCTAGCAACCGCCTAGCAACCACCCAGAACAGCCTAGCAACCGCCTAGAAACACTATAGCAACCATCCAGAATACATTAGCAACCAACTAGCAATGCCCTAGCAACCACCCAGAATACCCTAGCAACCGCCTAGCAACCACCCAGAACACCCTAGCAACCACCCAGAATACCCTAGCAACCATCTATCAATGCCCTAGCAACCACCCAGAATACCCTAGCAACCACCTAGCAACCACCTGAACACATGAATAAGCCATATCTCAGCACCAGAACATCGTACAGACATGTTTGTTGGCTCGTATGCAATCATGTACCACACCCTAGCAACCGAGCGGCGAGTTTTGCCACTGCAAGCACCATTTCACATTTTCTCCTGGAAATGTACATTCTAGTATTGTAATTACTATTCACCTAGACAAAACTTTGGCACGCAACTCCTCCCACATCTTTTGTCGTAGATCCATGAATGAGGTGTCAAATCGACCGGTTTATTGAGGAGAGGTGTGCTATGACTTTTGTAAGCGATCAGGTGTACGATGTTCGTCTGGCGGGCGAAAAATTTGCCGAAAAAATCTCCCATAGACTTAACATTGGCACATCATTTATAAAATCATATCTTTGGCTCAGAAGGTCATAGAGGCTTGGGGTTGGGCTCTTTTGATTCGTCCTATTAAGCAGCCAATGAGTAGTGACAGATCAACTCATAAACACGCCCTAGCAACCAGATTACAGGCCACTAGCAACCATTGAAGAACATTTACAAGCCATATCTCAGCAACAAAACATTGTAAAAACAAAGAGTTGGGCATTTTTTGACCCAGATGTGCAAATACTCTTTAAATATTACCCCATAAACTGTATAAACCAGCCTTTAGCAACCATTTGGGGTACCCTAGCAACCGTACAACACATGAATGAGCTATATATCAGAACCAGAACATCATATAGACATGGGGCTGTGCTTGTTTGTTTCGGTTGGGAAAACCAGTCTTTAAATATCATCATAGTAACTGTGTAACCACACCTTAGCAACCATTTGAAGATACCTAGCAACCATATTGCAACATATAGAAGCCATATTTCATCTCCACAACATCGTACAGACATGGTTGTTGGCTCGTATGAAATCATGTAAAACACCCTAGCAACCGAGCGGCGAGTTTTGCCACTGCAAGCACCATTTCACATTTTCTCCTGGAAATGTACATTCTAGTGTTGTAATTACTATTCACCCAGACAAAACTTCGGCACGCAACTCCTCCCACATCTTTTGTCGTAGACCCATGAATGAGGTGTCAAATCGACCGGTTTATTGAGGAGAGGTGTGCTATGACTTTTATAAGCGATCAGTTGTACGATGTTCGTCTGACAGGCGAAAAATTTACCGAAAAATCTCCCATAGACTTAACATTGGCAAAAATTTGTAAAGTCATATATTTGGCTCAGAAGGTCATAGAGGCTTGGGGTTGGGCTCTTTTGATTCGTCCTATTAAGCAGCTAATGAGTAGTGACATATCAACTTCATAACCACGCCCTAGCAACCAGTTACAGGCCCCTAGCAACCATTGAACAACATTTACAAGCCATATCTCAGCAACAAAACATTGTAAAAACACAGAGTTGGGCATTTTTTTGACCCAGATGTGCAAATACTCTTTAAATATTACCCCATAAACTGTATAAATAAGCCTTAGCAACCATTTGGAGTACCCTAGCAACCTTACAAACACATGAATGAGCTATATCTCAGAACCAGAAAATCATATAGACATGGGGCTGTGCTTCTTCGTTTCGGTTGGGAGACCAGTCTGTAAATATCATCATGGTAACTGTGTAACCACACCTTAGCAACCATTTGAAGATACCTAGCAACCATATTGCAACATATAGAAGCCATATTTCAGCTCCACAACATCGTACAGACATGGTTGTTGGCTCGTATGCAATTATGTACCACACCCTAGCAACCGAGCGGCGAGTTTTGCCACTGCAAGCACCATTTCACATTTTCTCCTGGAAATGTACATTCTAGTTAATGGTGCTTGCCTATGGCAAAGCAACATTAGTGTTATTGTGCATACTTATTATTCTTCTTCTTCTTCTTCTTCTTCCACTTTTTTTTCGGCGCGTAACTCCTCCCGCAGTTTTTGTCACAGACCCATGAATGAGGTGTCAAAACGTGCGGCCTGTTCGGGAATGGTGTGCTATGACTTTTATAAGCGATCGCTTATAAAAGTCATAGCACACCATTCCCGAACAGGCCGCACGTTTTGACACCTCATTCATGGGTCTGTGACAAAAATGCGGGAGGAGTTACGCGCCGAAAAAAAAGTGGAAGAAGAAGAAGAAGAAGAAGAATAATAAGTATGCACAATAACACTAATGTTGCTTTGCCATAGGCAAGCACCATTAACTAGAATGTACATTTCCAGGAGAAAATGTGAAATGGTACCATGAAATGGGCCGTCCTACACCATAGAAACCGCTTTTATATTGAACATAACTCTGGATCCCAGTGTCGTAGAGACAAAGGGGCGGGCTCATTTTACTCAGACGGCCAATCAGTGTCTCAAGATCATTGTGAAGCTATCAAGCCACGCCCTAGCAACCATTTAGAGCTCCTTAGCAACAAGTTCCATAGACTTCCATTAAAAGAGATCAAAGGGATATCTCAAGATAGAAGTGTCATAGAAACATGAGGGTGGGCTCGTTTGACTCGGGCCAGCAAACAGCCAATCCTGAATCACCTCAACACTTACTGGCCACGCCCTAGCAACCATTATCGAGCACCTTAGCAACCAAAATCCAAAGAGGGATATCTTCCATTCTGAATGTCACAGAGGCATGGGAGTTGGTTTATATCATTCATACTGACAAGCAGCCTTTGGAGTTTCATGATTGGCAGCTGCCAAGCCACTCCCTAGCAACCAAACAGAGTACCCTAGCAACCATTTTGCAAGACCTATATCTCTACATGTAAACATCGTATAGAGATGGGGGTTGGTTTATACATTCACATTGACTTTGGAGCTTCATGATTAGCAGCTGCCAAGCCACTCCCTAGCAACCAAACATAGTACCCTAGCAACCGTTTTGCAAGACCAATATCTCTAAATCAGAACATCGTACAGAGATGGGGGTTGGCTCTTTTGACTAATACTAGCAAACAGGACTTGCTACATGCTACACATGCTAGCAGTGAATAGCTACATGCTAATATTGATTAGCTAAGTGTTAAATCATGCCAAGAAATGCTACAAATTCCATAGTAACCATCTGTGACATCTACCAACCACCTAGTAACACCATAGCAACCACCCAGAATACCCTAGCAACCGCTTAGCAACCACCCAGAATACCCTAGCAACCGCCTAGCAACGCCCTAGCAACCACCCAGAATACCCTAACAACCGCCTAGCAACCACCCAGAACACCCTAGCAACCGCCTAGCAACCATCCAGAATACCCTAGCAACCGCCTAGCAACGCCCTAGCAACCACCCAGAACACCCTAGCAACCGCCTAGCAACCACCCAGAATACCCTAGCAACCGCCTAGCAACCACCCAGAACACCCTAGCAAACCGCCTAGCAACGCCCTAGCAACCACCCAGAATACCCTAGCAACCGCCTAGCAACCACCCAGAACACCCTAGCAACCGCCTAGCAACCATCCAGAATACCCTAGCAACCGCCTAGAAACGCCCTAGTTACCACCCAGAACACCCTAGCAACCGCCTAGCAACCACCCAGAACACCATAGCAACCGCCTAGCAACCACCCAGAATACCCTAGCAACCACCCAGAACACCCTAGCAACCGCCTAGCAACCACCCAGAACACCATAGCAACCGCTTAGCAACCACCCAGAATACCCTAGCAACCGCCTAGCAACGCCCTAGCAACCACCCAGAATACCCTAACAACCGCCTAGCAACCACCCAGAACACCCTAGCAACCGCCTAGCAACCATCCAGAATACCCTAGCAACCGCCTAGCAACGCCCTAGCAACCACCCAGAACACCCTAGCAACCGCCTAGCAACCACCCAGAATACCCTAGCAACCGCCTAGCAACCACCCAGAACACCCTAGCAACCGCCTAGCAACGCCCTAGCAACCACCCAGAATACCCTAGCAACCGCCTAGCAACCACCCAGAACACCCTAGCAACCGCCTAGCAACCATCCAGAATACCCTAGCAACCGCCTAGAAACGCCCTAGTTACCACCCAGAACACCCTAGCAACCGCCTAGCAACCACCCAGAACACCATAGCAACCGCCTAGCAACCACCCAGAATACCCTAGCAACCACCCAGAACACCCTAGCAACCGCCTAGCAACCACCCAGAACACCATAGCAACCGCCTAGCAACCACCCAGAATACCCTAGCAACCGCCTAGCAACGCCCTAGCAACAACCCAGAATACCCTAGCAACCGCCTAGCAACCACCCAGAACACCCTAGCAACCGCCTAGAAACACTATAGCAACCACCCAGAATACCCTAGCAACCGCCTAGCAACCACCCAGAATACCCTAGCAACCGCCTAGCAACGCCCTAGCAACCACTCAGAATACCCTGGCAACCGCCAAGTAACCACCCAGAACACCCTAGCAACCGCCTAGCAACCATACAGAATACCCTAGCAACCGCCTAGCAACGCCCTAGCAACCACCCAGAATACCCTAGCAACCGCCTAGCAACGCCCTAGTAACCACCCAGAACACCCTAGCAACCGCCTAGCGACCAACCAAAAAACCCTAGCAACCGCCTAGCAACCACCCAGAACACCCTAGCAACCACCTAGCAACAACCTAGCAACCATTCAGAATACCTTAGCAACCACCTAGCAACGCCCTAGCAACCACCCAGAATACCCTAGCAACCACCTAGCAACACCCTAGCAACATCCCAGAATAACCTAGCAACCGCCTAGCAACCACCCAGAACACCCTAGCAACCGCCTAGAAACACTATAGCAACCATCCAGAATACATTAGCAACCACCTAGCAATGCCCTAGCAACCACCCAGAATACCCTAGCAACCACCTAGCAACCGCCTAACAACCACCCAGAAACACCCTAGAAACCACCTAGCAACCACCTAGTAACACCATAGCAACCACCCAGAATACCCTAGCAACCGTCTAGCAATGCCCTAGCAACCACCTAGAATACCCTAGCAACCACCTAGCAACCACCTGAACACATGAATAAGCCATATCTCAGCCCCAGAACATCGTACAGACATGTTTGTTGGCTCGTATGCAATCATGTACCACACCCTAGCAAGCCGAGCGGCGAGTTTTGCCACTGCAAGCACCATTTCACATTTTCTCCTGGAAATGTACATTCTAGTTAATGGTGCTTGCCTATGGCAAAGCAACATTAGTGTTATTGTGCATACTTATTAGGGCCCGAGCACCGATGGTGTGAGGACCCTCTTGGAATTGCTCTGTTTATTATTATTATTATTATTATTCTTCTTCTTCTCCGCAATGAATCGCATTTTTGAGGGCCTAAACATGCACGAAAACTCACGAAAATTTGCACACGCGTCAGAACTGGCGAAAATTTACATCTGATATGCGTTTCAAAATTGGGCGGGGCAAAATGGCTCGATAGCGCCACCTATAAAGGTTCAACGGAGTGCGCCTCGCGTTACGTTTCACGTACGTGTACGAAATTCGGTACATACATGTAATGGCCCAATACCTACAAAAAAGTCTCTTGGAGCGTAGCCCTTAACACAACAGGAAGTCAGCCATTTTGAACTTCCTCTCAGATTTTTGTGCAGTTTTTGCCATTTTCAGGCCTCGTACTTTAACGAACTCCTCCTACAGTTTTAATCTGATCATCTTCAAATTTGCTGAGTGTAATCTTAAGGCCTTTGCGACGTTAAATTGCGAAGATCTTGAGTTTTCGTCGAAGGGCGTGTCCTCGGCGGCCTGACAAATTTTGATGTTTCGCCATGAAACAGGAAGTTGCTGTAACTCAGGCAAACAATGTCCAATCTGCCCCAAACTTCACACGTTTGATAAGAGTTCTGTCCTGAACACATGTGCATGCTGATATTCAGTTACAGTCATAGCGCCACCTGCTGGCAACAGGAAGTGACATGTTTAACACTGTTGTGGACTCCTGATAACATATAAAAAAGTGCCAGCAAGTGTTAAACATGCTAACAACATACTTGAAACATGCTAAAACATGCTAGCAAGCACTTAGCTAAGTGCTAAAGCATGTTATTACTGCAATTCAATAGGAATTTGCTGTAACTCAGGTATGGAATGTCCAATCTGCCCCAAACTTCACACGTTTGATAAGAGTTCTGTCCTGAACACATGTCCATGCACATAATCAGTTACAGTCACAGCGCCACCTGCTGGCAACCGGAAGTGACATGTTTAACACTGTTGTGGACTCCTAATAACATATAAAAAAGTGCCAGCAAGTGCTAAACATGCTATCAACATACTTGAAACATGCTAAAACATGCTAGCAAACACTTAGCTAAGTGCTAAAGCATGCTATTACTGCAATTAAATAGTAATTTGCTGTAACTTCGAACCCCGAAACCCCGAAACTTCACACATTTGATAAGAGTCCTGCCCTGAACACATCTACATGAGAATATTCAGTTATAGTAATAGCGCCACCTACTGGCAACACGAAGTGACATGTTTAACACTGTGATGCAGTACTAGCAACATAGTAAATATGCCATTGAATTATAAACATGTTATAAACATGTTAAAACATGCTAGCAATTCTTAGCTAAGTGCTAAAGCATGCTAATGAAATGAAACAGGAAGTTGTTGTTACTTAAGAAGGCAATGTCCAATCTGCCCCAAACTTCACACATTTGATAAGAGTCCTGCCCTGAACACATCTACATGACAATATTCAGTTATAGTAATAGCGCCACCTACTGGCAACAGGAAGTGACATGTTTAACAGTGTGATGCAGTACTGGCAACATAGTAAATATGCCATTGAGTTATAAACATGTTATAAACATGTTAAAACATGCTAGCAATTCTTAGCTAAGTGCTAAAGCATGCTAATGAAATGAAACAGGAAGTTGTTGTTACTTAAGAAGGCAATGTCCAATCTGCCCCAAACTTCACACATTTGATAAGAGTCATGCCCTGAACACATCTACATGACAATATTCAGTTATAGTAATAGCGCCACCTACTGGCAACACGAAGTGACATGTTTAACACTGTGATGCAGTACTAGCAACATAGTAAATATGCCATTGAATTATAAACATGTTATAAACATGTTAAAACATGCTAGCAATTCTTAGCTAAGTGCTAAAGCATGCTAATGAAATGAAACAGGAAGTTGTTGTTACTTAAGAAGACAATGTCCAATCTGCCCCAAACTTCACACATTTGATAAGAGTCCTGCCCTGAACACATCTACATGACAATATTCAGTTATAGTAATAGCGCCACCTACTGGCAACAGGAAGTGACATGTTTAACAGTGTGATGCAGTACTGGCAACATAGTAAATATGCCATTGAGTTATAAACATGTTATAAACATGTTAAACATGCTAGCAATTCTTAGCTAAGTGCTAAAGCATGCTAATGCTATGAAACAGGAAGTTGTTTTTACTTAAGAAGGCAAAGTTCAATCTGCCCCAAACTTCACATGTTTGATAAGAGTTCTGTCCTGAACACATGTGCATGCTCATATTCAGTTACAGTCATAGCGCCACCTGCTGGCAACAGGAAGTGACATGTTTAACAGCATGCTATTATACCCATAATAAAGGACATTTTTGTAACTGACTTTGACATACTCCCACTATATTTATCTACTTAAATGCACATTGCCCACCGTGGTCTGTCTTCCTAAAGCCACCGGGTGGCGATGGCACGGGTGCGAGGGCCCTTTCAATGCTGCTTGCAGCTTTAATTATTCTTATTCTTATTCTTCTTATTCCGCCGCTTTTTCGGCGCGTAACTCGTCCCGCAGTTTTGGTCACAGACCCACGAAAGAGGCGTCAAATCGTGCGGATTATTCGGGAATGGTGTGCTATGACTTTTATAAGCGATCGGGGGTACGATGTTCGCCCCAGGGGCGAAAAAGCGGCCGAAAAATCCCATAGACGTAACATTGCGACAAACTTTGACGCGTCGTAGCTCGGAACAAGGATGTCGCAGAAACGTGTAATTTACCACATTTGAAGAGGCTGATAGGCTCTGTAAGAACATACCACACAATGGGGTAAAAGTTGCACCCCTGGGGGGCAGGAGCGGCCCAAAGTTGCCCCATTGACTTACTATGGTGTAGGACGGCCCATGAAATGGGCCGTCCTACACCATAGAAACCGCTTTTATATTGAACATAACTCTGGATCAGAGTGTCGTAGAGACAAGGGGGCGGGCTCATTTTACTCAGACGGCCAATCAGTCTCTCATGATTATTGTGAAGCTATCAGGCCACGCCCTAGCAACCATTTAGAGCTCCTTAGCAACAAGTTCCATAGACTTCCATTAAAAGAGATCAAAGGGATATCTCAGGATATAAGTGTCATAGAAACATGAGGGTGGGCTCGTTTGACTCTGGCCTGCAAACAGCCAATCCTGAATCGCCTCAACACTTACTGGTCATGCCCTAGCAACCATTGTCGAGCACCTTAGCAACCAAAATCCAAAAAGGGATATCTTCCATTCTGAATGTCACAGAGGCATGGGAGTTGGTTTATATCATTCATACTGACAAGCAGTTTTTGGAGTTTCATGATTGGCGGCTGCCAAGCCACTCCCTAGCAACCAAACAGAGTACCCTAGCAACCATTTTGCAAGACCTATATCTCTACATGTAAACATCGTATAGAGATGGGGGTTGGTTTATTACATTCACATTGACTTTGGAGCTTCATGATTGGCAGCTGCCAAGCCATTCCCTAGCAACCAAACAGAGTTCCCTAGCAACCGTTTTGCAAGACCAATATCTCTGCATCAGAACATCGTATAGAGATGGGGGTTGGCTCTTTTGACTCATGCTAGCAAACAGGCCTTGCTACATGCTACACATGCTAGCAGTGAATAGCTACATGCTAATATTGATTAGCTAAGTGTTAAATCATGCCAAGAAAATGCTACAAATTCCATAGTAACCATCTGTGACATCTAACAACCACCTAGTAACACCATAACAACCACCCAGAATTCCCTAGCAACCGCCTAGCAACCACCCAGAATACCCTAGCAACCGCCTAGCAACCGCCTAGCAACCATCCAGAATACCCTAGCAACCGCCTAGCAACGCCCTAGCAACCACCCAGAACACCCTAGCAACCGCCTAGCAACCACCCAGAACACCCTAGCAACCGCCTAGCAACCACCCAGAATACCCTAGCAACCGCCTAGCAACCGCCTAGCAACCATCCAGAATACCCTAGCAACCGCCTAGCAACGCCCTAGCAACCACCCAGAACACCCTAGCAACCGCCTAGCAACCATCCAGAACACCCTAGCAACCGCCTAGCAACGCCCTAGCAACCACCCAGAATACCCTAGCAACTGCCTAGCAACCACCCAGAACACCCTAGCAACCGCCTAGCAACCATCCAGAATACCCTAGCAACCGCCTAGCAACGCCCTAGCAACCACCCAGAACACCCTAGCAACCGCCTAGCAACCACCCAGAACACATTAGCAACTGCCTAGCAACCACCCAGAACACCCTAGCAACCGCCTAGCAACGCCCTAGCAACCACCCAGAATACCCTAGCAACCGCCTAGCAACCACCCAGAACACCCTAGCAACCGCCTAGCAACCATCCAGAATACCCTAGCAACCGCCTAGCAACGCCCTAGCAACCACCCAGAACACCCTAGCAACCGCCTAGTAACCACCCAGAACACCCTAGCAACCGCCTAGCAACCACCCAGAATACCCTAGCAACCACCTAGCAACGCCATAGCAACCACCCAGAATACCCTAGCAACCGCCTAGCAACCACCCAGAACACCCTAGCAACCGCCTAGCAACCATCCAGAATACCGTAGCAACCATTCAGAACACCCTAGCAACGCCCTAGTAACATCCCAGAATACCCTAGCAACCGCCTAGCAACCACCCAGAACACCCTAGCAACCGCCTAGCAACCGCCTAGCAATGCCCTAGCAACCACCCAGAACACCCTAGCAACCAACCAAAACACCCTAGCAACCGCCTAGCAACCACCCAGAATACCCAAGCAACCGTCTAGCAATGCCCTAGCAACCAACCAGAATACCCTAGCAACCGCGTAGCAACCACCTGAACACATTTATAAGCCATATCTCAGCACCAGAACATCATACAGACATGTTTGTTGGCTCGTATACAATCATGTACCACACCCTAGCAACCGAGCGGCGAGTTTTGCCACTGCAAGCACCATTTCACATTTTCTCCTGGAAATGTACATTCTAGTGTTGTAATTACTATTCACCCAGACAAAACTTCGGCACGCAACTCCTCCCACATCTTTTGTCATAGACCCATGAATGAGGTGTCAAATTGACCGGTTTATTGAGGAGAGGTGTGCTATGACTTTTATAAGCGATCAGTTGTACGATGTTCGTCTGGCAGGCGAAAAATTTACTGAAAAATCTCCCATAGACTTAACATTGGCAAAAATTTGTAAAGTCATATCTTTGGCTCAGAAGGTCATAGAGGCTTGGGGTTGGGCACTTTTGATTCGTCCTATTAAGCAGCTAATGAGTAGTGACATATCAACTATATAACCACGCCATAGCAACCAGTTACAGGCCCCTAGCAACCATTGAACAACATTTACAAGCCATATCTCAGCAACAAAACAATGTAAAAACACAGAGTTGGGCATTTTTTTGACCCAGGTGTGCAAATACTCTTTAAATATTACCCCATAAACTGTATAAATAAGCCTTAGCAACCATTTGGAGTACCCTAGCAACCGTACAAACACATGAATGAGCTATATCTCAGAACCAGAAAATCATATAGACAGGGGGCTGTGCTTCTTCGTTTCGGTTGGAAAACCAGTCTGTAAATATCATCATGGTAACTGTGTAACCACACCTTAGCAACCATTTAAAGATACCTAGCAACCATATTGCAACATATAGAAGCCATATTTCAGTTCCACGACATCGTACAGACATGGTTGTTGGCTCGTATGCAATTATGTAACACACCCTAGCAACCGAGCGGCGAGTTTTGCCACTGCAAGCACCATTTCACATTTTCTCCTGGAAATGTACATTCTAGTTAATGGTGCTTGCCTATGGCAAAGCAACATTAGTGTTATTGTGCATACTTATTATTCTTCTTCTTCTTCTTCCACTTTTTTTTCGGCGCGTAACTCCTCCCGCAGTTTTTGTCACAGACCCATGAATGAGGTGTCAAAACGTGCGGCCTGTTCGGGAATGGTGTGCTATGACTTTTATAAGCGATCGGGGGTACGATGTTCGCCCCAGGGGCGAAAAACGGCCCAAAAAAAACGCATAGACTTAACATGGGGAAAAACTTTGACGAATCATAGCTCAGAGATCAGATTTCACAGAAATGTGTGATTTGCCACATTTGAAGAGGCTGACAGGCTCTTTAAGAACATACCCTAAATGGGGTAAAAGTTGCACCCCTGGGGGGCAGGAGCGGCCCAAAGTTGCCCAAAAAACCCCATTGACTTAACATGGTGAAAAACTTTGAAGAGTCATAGCTCAGAGCTCAGATTTCACAGAAATGTGTGATTTGCCACATTTGAAGAGGCTAACAGGCTCTGTAAGAACATACCACACAATGGGGTAAAAGTTGCACCCCTGAGGGGCAGGAGCTGCCCAAAGTTGCCCCTATAGACTTACTATGGTGTAGGACGGCCCATGAAATGGGCCGTCCTACACCATAGAAACCGCTTTTATATTGAACATAACTCTGGATCCCAGTGTCGTAGAGACAAAGGGGCGGGCTCATTTTACTCAGACGGCCAATCAGTGTCTCAAGATCATTGTGAAGCTATCAAGCCACGCCCTAGCAACCATTTAGAGCTCCTTAGCAACAAGTTCCATAGACTTCCATTAAAAGAGATCAAAGGGATATCTCAGGATATAAGTTTCATAGAAACATGAGGGTGGACTCGTTTGACTCGGGCCAGCAAACAGCCAATCCTGAATCACCTCAACACTTACTGGCCACGCCCTAGCAACCATTGTCGAGCACCTTAGCAACCAAAATCCAAAGAGGGATATCTTCCATTCTGAATGTCACAGAGGCACGGGAGTTGGTTTATATCATTCATAGTGACAAGAAGCCTTTAGAGATTCATCACTGGCAGCTGCCAAGCAACTCCATAGCAACCAAACAGAGTACCCTAGCAACCATTTTGCAATACCTATATCTCTGCATCAGAACATCGTATAGTGATGTGGGTTGGTTTATATCATTCACATTGACAAGAAGCCTTTAGAGATGCATCACTGGCAGCTGCCAATCAACTCCATAGCAACCAAACAGAGTATCCTAGCAACCATTTTGCAAGACCTACATCTCTGCATCAGAACATCGTATAGAGATGGGGGTTGGTTTATATCATTTACACTGACAATCAGCCTTTGGAGATTCATCATTGGACGCTGCCAAGCCACTCCCTAGCAACCAAACAGAGTACCCTAGCAACCATATTGCAAGACCTATATCTCTGCATCAGAACATCGTATAGTGATGGGGGTTGGTTTATATCATTCACACTGACAATCAACCTTTGGAGTTTCATGATTGACCGCTGCCAAGTCACTCCCTAGCAACCAAACAGAGTATCCTAGCAACCATTTTGCAAGACCTACATCTCTGCATCAGAACATCGTACAGATATGGGGGTTGGTTTATATCATTCACACTGACAATCAACCTTTGGAGTTTCATGATTGACCGCTGCCAAGTCACTCCCTAGCAACCAAAGAGAGTACCCTAGCAACCATTTTGCAAGACCTATTTCTCTGCATCAGAACATCATATAGAGATGGGGGTTGGCTCTTTTTACTCATGCTAGCAAACAGGACTTCCAACATGCTACACATGCTAGCTGTGAATAGCTACATGCTAATAGCGATTAGGTAAGTGCTAAATTATGCCAAGAAATGCTAAGAACTCCAATAGTGACCATCTGTGACAACAACCAACCACCTAGTAACACCATAGCAACCACCCATAATGCCCTAGCAACCGCCTAGCAACCACCCAGAGTACCCTAGCAACCGCCTAGCAACGCCCTAGCAACCACCCAGAACACACCCTAGCAAAACCGCCTAGCAACCACCCAGAACACCATAGCAACCGCCTAGCAACCATCCAGAATACCTAGCAACTGCCTAGCAACGCCCTAGCAACCACCCAGAATACCCTAGCAACTGCCTAGCAACCACCCAGAATACCCTAGCAACCGCCTAGCATAGCAACCACCAAAATACCTTAGCAACACCGCCACCTAACAACCACCCAGAACACCCTAGCAACGCCTAGCAACCACCCAGAACACCCTAGCAACCGCCTAGCAAGCCACAACCAGAAACCCTAGCAACCGCCTAGCAACCACCCAGAATACCCTAGCACGCACACGCCTAGCAACCACACAGAACACCCTAGCAACCGCCTAGCAACCACCCAGAACACCCTAGCAACCGCCTAGCAACCATCCAGAATACCCTAGCAACCGCCTAGCAACGCCCTAGCAACCACCAGAATACCCTAGCAACCGCCTAGCAACCACCCAGAACACCCTAGCAACCGCCTAGCAACCATCCAGAATACCCTAGCAACCGCCTAGCAACGCCCTAGCAACCACCCAGAATACCCTAGCAACCGCCAGCAACCACCCAGAACACCCTAGCAACTGCCTAGCAACCATCCAGAATACCCTAGCAACCGCCTAGCAACGCACTAGAAACCACCCAGAACACCCTAGCAACCGCCTAGCAACCACCCAGAACACCCTAGCAACCGCCTAGCAACAACCATAGCAACCACACAGAATACCCTAGCAACCGTCTAGCAATGCACTAGCAACCACCCAGAATACCCTAGCAACCGCCTAGCAACCATCTGAAACACATGAATAAGCCATATCTCAGCACCAGAACATCTGGTTGTTTGGTCGTATGCAATCATGTACCACACCCTAGCAACCGAGCGGCGAGTTTTGCCACTGCAAGCACCATTTCACATTTTCTCCTGGAAATGTACATTCTAGTTAATGGTGCTTGCTGAAAGCAAGGCAACATTACTGTTATTGTGCATACTTATTTTCTTCTTCTTCTTCTTCCACTTTTTTTTCGGCGCGTAACTCCTCCCGCAGCTTTTGTCACAGACCCATGAATGAGGTGTCAAAACGTGCGGCCTGTTCGGGAATGGTGTGCTATGACTTTTATAAGCGATCGGGGGTACGATGTTCGCCCCAGGGGCGAAAAACGGCCCAAAAAAAACGCATAGACTTAACATGGGGAAAAACTTTGACGAATCATAGCTCAGAGATCAGATTTCACAGAAACGTGTGATTTGCCACATTTGAAGAGGCTGACAGGCTCTTTAAGAACATACCCCTAAATGGGGTAAAAGTTGCACCCCTGGGGGGCAGGAGCGGCCCAAAGTTGCCCAAAAAACCCCATTGACTTAACATGGTGCAAAACTTTGAAGAGTCATAGCTCAGAGCTCAGATTTCACAGAAATGTGTGATTTGCCACATTTGAAGAGGCTTACAGGCTCTGTAAGAACATACCTCACAGTGGGGTAAAAGTTGCACCCCTGAGGGGCAGGAGCTGCCCAAAGTTGCCCCCATAGACTTACTATGGTGTAGGACGGCCCATGAAATGGGCCGTCCTACACCATAGAAACCGCTTTTATATTGAACATAACTCTGGATCAAAGTGTCGTAGAGACAAAGGGGCGGGCTCATTTTACTCAGACGGCCAATCAGTGTCTCAAGATCATTGTGAAGCTATCAAGCCACGCCCTAGCAACCATTTAGAGCTCCTTAGCAACAAGTTCCATAGACTTCCATTGAAAGAGAATAAAGGGATATCTCCGGATATAAGTGTCATAGAAACATGAGGGTGGGCTTGTTTGACTCGGGCCAGCAAACAGCCAATCCTGAATCACCTCAACACTTACTGGCCACGCCCTAGCAACCATTGTCAAGCACCTTAGCAACCAAAATCCAAAGAGGGATATGTTCCATTCTGAATGTCACAGAGGCATGGGAGTTGATTTATATCATTCATACTGACAAGCAGCCTTTGGAGTTTCATGATTGGCAGCTGCCAAGCCACTCCCTAGCAACCAAACAGAGGACCCTAGCAACCATTTTGCAAGACCTATATCACTGCATCAAAACATCGTATAGAGATGGGGGTTGGTTTATACATTCACATTGACTTTGGAGCTTCATGATTGGCAGCTGCCAAGCCACTCCCTAGCAACCAAACAGAGTACCCTAGCAACCGTTTTGCAAGACCTATATCTCAGCACCAGAACATCGTATAGAGATGGGGGTTGGCTCTTTTTACTCATGCTAGCAAACAGGACTTGCTACATGCTACACATGCTAGCAGTGAATAGCTACATGCTAATATTGATTAGCTAAGTGTTAAATCATGCCAAGAAAATTATATAAACTCCATAGTAGCCATCTGTGACATCTACCAACCACCTAGTAACACCATAGCAACCACCCAGAATACCTAGCAACCGCCTAGCAACCACCCAGAATACCCTAGCAACCACCTAGCAACGCCCTAGCAACCAACCAGAACACCCTAGCAACCGCCTAGCAACCACCCAGAATACCCTAGCAACGCCCTAGCAACCACTCAGAACACCCTAGTAACCGCCTAGCAACCACCAGAACACTCTAGCAACCACCTAGCAACACCCTAGCAACCATTCAGAAATACCTTAGCAACCACCTAGTAACACCATAGCAACCACCCAGAATCACCCTAGCAACCGCCTAGCAAACCACCCAGAACACCTATAGCAACACGCCTAGCAACCACCCAGAACACCCTAGCAAACCACCTAGCAACACCCTAGCAACCATTCATAACACCCTAGCAACGCCTAGTAACCACCCAGAATACCCTAGCAACCGCCTAGCAACGCCCTAGCAACAACCCAGAATACCCTAGCAACCGCCTAGCAACCACCCAGAACACCCTAGCAACCGCCTAGCAACCACCAGAATACCTTAGCAACCGCCTAGCAACGCCCTAGCAACAACCCAGAATACCCTAGCAACCACCTAGCAACCACCAGAACACCCTAGCAACCGCCTAGAACACACTATAGCAACCATCCAGAATACATAGCAACCACCTAGCAATGCCCTAGCAACCACCCAGAATACCCTAGCAACTGCCTAGCAACCACCAGAACACCCTAGCAACCACCTAGCACACCATAGTAACACCATAGCAACCACCAGAATACCCTAGCAACCATCTACAATGCCCTAGCAACCACCAGAATACCCTAGCAACCGCCTAGCAACCACCTGAACACATGAATAAGCCATATCTCAGCACCAGTACATCGTACAGACATGTTTGTTGGCTCGTATGCAATCATGTACCACACCCTAGCAACCGAGCGGCGAGTTTTGCCACTGCAAGCACCATTTCACATTTTCTCCTGGAATGTACATTCTAGTGTTGTAATTACTATTCACCCAGACAAAACTTCGGCACGCAACTCCTCCCACATCTTTTGTCGTAGACCCATGAATGAGGTGTCAAATTGACCGGTTTATTGAGGAGAGGTGTGCTATGACTTTTATAAGCGATCAGTTGTACGATGTTCGTCTGGCAGGCGAAAAATTTACTGAAAAATCTCCCATAGACTTAACATTGGCAAAAATTTGTAAAGTCATATCTTTGGCTCAGAAGGTCATAGAGGCTTGGGGTTGGGCACCTTTGATTCGTCCTATTAAGCAGCTAATGAGTAGTGACATATCAACTTCATAACGACGCCCTAGCAACCAGTTACAGGCCCCTAGCAACCATTGAACAACATTTACAAGCCATATCTCAGCAACAAAACAATGTAAAAACACAGAGTTGGGCATTTTTTTGACCCAGGTGTGCAAATACTCTTTAAATATTACCCCATAAACTGTATAAATAAGCCTTAGCAACCATTTGGAGTACCCTAGCAACCGTACAAACACATGAATGAGCTATATCTCAGAACCAGAAAATCATATAGACATGGGGCTGTGCTTCTTCGTTTCGGTTGGAAAACCAGTCTGTAAATATCATCATGGTAACTGTGTAACCACACCTTAGCAACCATTTAAAGATACCTAGCAACCATATTGCAACATATAGAAGCCATATTTCAGTTCCACGACATCGTACAGACATGGTTGTTGGCTCGTATGCAATTATGTAACACACCCTAGCAACCGAGCGGCGAGTTTTGCCACTGCAAGCACCATTTCACATTTTCTCCTGGAAATGTACATTCTAGTTATTATTCTTCTTCTTCTTCTTCCACTTTTTTTTCGGCGCGTAACTCCTCCCGCATTTTTGTCACAGACCCATGAATGAGGTGTCAAAACGTGCGGCTGTTCGGGAATGGTGTGCTATGACTTTTATAAGCGATCGGGGGTACGATGTTGCCCCAGGGGCAAAAAAGCGGCCGAAAAAAATCCATAGACTTAACATGGAACAAATTTGACGATCTAGCTCATGATCGAGATTTCACAGAAACGTGTGATTTCCACATTTGAAGAGGCTGACAGGCTCTTTAAGAACATACCTCAAAATGGGGAAAAGTTGCACCCCTGGGGGCAGGAAGCCCAAAGTTGCCCCATAGACTTAACATGGTGAAAACTTTGAAGATCATAGCTCAGAGATCAGATTTCACAGAAATCGTGTGATTTGCCACATTTGAAGAGGCTGACAGGCTCTGTAAGAACATACCTTAAATGGGGTAAAAGTTGCACCCCTGGGGGGCAGGAGCTGGCCCAAAGTTGCCCAAACCCCATTGACTTAACATGTGAAAATGTTAGACGTCTATAGCTCAGATTCACATTCCCAGAAACGTGTGATTTGCACATTAAGGGCTACAGGCTCTGTAAGAACAACCACCAGTGGGGTAAAAGTTCACCCCTGGGGCAGGAGCTGGCCAAAGTTGCCTCCATAGACTTACTATGGTGTAGGACGGCCCATGAAATGGGCGTCCTACACCATAGAAACCGCTTTTATATTGAACATAACTCTGGATCCCAGTGTCGTAGAGACAAAGGGGCGGGCTCATTTTACTCAGACGGCCAATCAGTGCATCAAGATCATTGTGAAGCTTATCAAGCCACGCCCTAGCAACCATTTAGAGCTCCTTAGCAACAAGTTCCATAGAACTTCCATTAAAAGATCAAGGGATATCGGAGGATTTAAGTTCATTAAAACATGAGGGTGGGCTCGTTTGACTCGGGCCAGCAACAGCCAAACCTGAATCACCTCATACACTTACTGGCACGCCTAGCAACCATGTCGAGCACCTTAGCAACCAAAATCCAAAGAGGGATATCTTCCATTCTGAATGTCACAGAGGCACGGGAGTTGGTTTATATCATTCAAGTGACAAGAAGCCTTTAGAGATTCATCACTGGCAGCTGCCAAGCAACTCCATAGCAACCAAACAGAGTACCCTAGCAACCATTTTGCAATACCTATATCTCTGCATCAGAACATCGTATAGTGATGTGGGTTGGTTTATATCATTCACATTGACAAGAAGCCTTTAGAGATGCATCACTGGCAGCTGCCAATCAACTCCATAGCAACCAAACAGAGTATCCTAGCAACCATTTTGCAAGACCTACATCTCTGCATCAGAACATCGTATAGAGATGGGGGTTGGTTTATATCATTTACACTGACAATCAGCCTTTGGAGATTCATCATTGTACGCTGCCAAGCCACTCCCTAGCAACCAAACAGATACCTAGCAACCATTTTGCAAGACCTACATCTCTGCATCAGAACATCGTACAGATATGGGGGTTGGTTTATATCATTCACACTGACAATCAGCCTTTGGAGTTTCATGATTGACCGCTGCCAAGTCACTCCCTAGCAACCAAAGAGAGTACCCTAGCAACCATTTTGCAAGACCTATTCTCTGCATCAGAACATCATATAGAGATGGGGGTTGGCTCTTTTTACTCATGCTAGCAAACAGGTCTTCCAACATGCTACACATGCTAGCTGTGAATAGCTACATGCTAATAGCGATTAGGTAAGTGCTAAATTATGCCAAGAAATGCTAAGAACTCCAATAGTGACCATCTATGACAACAACCAACCACCTAGTAACACCATAGCAACCACCCATAATGCCCTAGCAACCGCCTAGCAACCACCCAGAGTACCCTAGCAACCGCCTAGCAACGCCCTAGCAACCACCCAGAACACCCTAGCAACCGCCTAGCAACCATCCAGAATACCCTAGCAACTGCCTAGCAACGCCCTAGCAACCACCCAGAATACCCTAGCAACTGCCTAGCAACCACCCAGAACACCCTAGCAACCGCCTAGCAACCATCAAAAATACCTTAGCAACCACCTAGCAACACCATAACAACCACCCAGAATACCCTAGCAACTGCTAGCAACCACCCAGAATATCCTAGCAACCGCCTAGCAACGCCCTAGCAACCACCCAGAATACCCTAGCAACCGCCTAGCAACCACCCAGAACACCCTAGCAACCGCCTAGCAACCACCAGAACACCCTAGCAACCGCCTAGCAACCACCCAGAACACCCTAGCAACTGCCTAGCAACCACCCAGAATACCCTAGCAACCGCCTAGCAACGCCCTAGCAACCACACAGAATACCCTACCAACCGCCTAGCAACCACCCAGAACACCCTAGCAACCGCCTAGCAACCACCCAGAACACCCTAGCAACCGCCTAGCAACCACCCAGAATACCCTAGCAACCACCTAGCAACGCCTAGCAACCACCCACAATACCCTAGCAACCTCCTAGCAACCACCCAGAAACCACCCTAGCAACTGCCTAGCAACCATCCAGAATACCCTAGCAACCGCCTAGCAACGCCCTAGAAACCACCCAGAACACCCTAGCAACCGCCTAGCAACCACCCAGAACACCCTAGCAACCGCCTAGCAACACCATAGCAACCACACAGAATACCCTAGCAACCGTCTAGCAATGCACTAGCAACCACCCAGAATACCCTAGCAACACACCTGAACACATGAATAAGCCATATCTCAGCACCAGAACATCTGGTTGTTTGGTCGTATGCAATCATGTACCACACCCTAGCAACCGAGCGGCGAGTTTTGCCACTGCAAGCACCATTTCACATTTTCTCCTGGAAATGTACATTCTAGTTAATGGTGCTTGCCTATGGCAAAGCAACATTAGTGTTATTGCTCATACTTATTATTAATGGTGCTTGCCTATGGCAAAGCAACATTAGTGTTATTGCTCATACTTATTATTCTTCTTCTTCTTCTTCTTCTTCTTCCACTTTTTTTTCGGCGCGTAACTCCTCCCGCATTTTTTGTCACAGACCCATGAATGAGGTGTCAAATCGTGCGGATTATTCGGAATGGTGGTGCTATGACTTTTATAAGCGATCGGGGGTACGATGTTCGCCCCAGGGGCGAAAAACGGCCCAAAAAAAACGCATAGACTTAACATGGGGAAAAACTTTGACGAATCATAGCTCAGAGATCAGATTTCACAGAAACGTGTGATTTGCCACATTTGAAGAGGCTGACAGGCTCTTTCAGAAAATACCCCTAAATGGGGTAAAAGTTGCACCCCTGGGGGGCAGGAGCGGCCCAAAGTTGCCCAAAAAACCCCATTGACTTAACATGGTGAAAAACTTTGAAGAGTCATAGCTCAGAGCTCAGATTTCACAGAAATGTGTGATTTGCCACATTTGAAGAGGCTTACAGGCTCTGTAAGAACATACCTCACAGTGGGGTAAAAGTTGCACCCCTGAGGGGCAGGAGCTGCCCAAAGTTGCCCCATAGACTTACTATGGTGTAGGACGGCCCATGAAATGGGCCGTCCTACACCATAGAAACCGCTTTTATATTGAACATAACTCTGGATCCCAGTGTCGTAGAGACAAAGGGGCGGGCTCATTTTACTCAGACGGCCAATCAGTGTCTCAAGATCATTGTGAAGCTATCAAGCCACGCCCTAGCAACCATTTAGAGCTCCTTAGCAACAAGTTCCATAGACTTCCATTAAAAGAGATCAAAGGGATATCTTTGGATATAAGTGTCATAGAAACATGAGGGTGGGCTCGTTTGACTCGGGCCAGCAAACAGCCAATCCTGAATCACCTCATCACTTACTGGCCACGCCCTAGCAACCATTATCGAGCACCTTAGCAACCAAAATCCAAAGAGGGATATCTTCCATTCTGAATGTCACAGAGGCATGGGCGTTGGTTTATATCATTCATACTGACAAGCAGCCTTTGGAGTTTCATGATTGGCAGCTGCCAAGCCACTCCCTAGCAACCAAACAGAGTACCCTAGCAACCATTTTGCAAGACCTATATCTCTACATGTAAACATCGTATAGAGATGGGGGTTGGTTTATACATTCACATTGACTTTGGAGCTTAATGATTGGCAGCTGCCAAGCCACTCCCTAGCAACCACAAACATAGTACCCTAGCAACCGTTTTGCAAGACCAATATCTCTAAATCAGAACATCGTATAGAGATGGGGGTTGGCTCTTTTGACTCATGCTAGCAAACAGGACTTGCTACATGCTACACATGCTAGCAGTGAATAGCTACATGCTAATATTGATTAGCTAAGTGTTAAATCATGCCAAGAAAATGCTACAAATTCCATAGTAACCATCTGTGACATCTACCAACCACCTAGTAACACCCATAGCAACCACCCAGAATACCCTAGCAACCGCCTAGCAACCACCCAGAACACCCTAGCAACCGCCTAGCAACCATCCAGATATACCCTAGCAACCGCCTAGCAACCGCCTAGCAACCATCCAGAATACCCTAGCAACCGCCTAGCAACACCCTAGCAACCACCCAAAACACCCTAGCAACCGCCTAGCAACCACCCAGAACACCCTAGCAACCGCCTAGCAACCACCCAGAACACCCTAGCAACCGCCTAGCAACACCCTAGCAACCACCCAGAATACCCTAGCAACCGCCTAGCAACCACCCAGAACACCCTAGCAACCGCCTAGCAACCATCCAGAATACCCTAGCAACCGCCTAGCAACGCACCTAGCAACCACCCAGAACAGCCTAGCAACCGCCTAGCAACCACCAGAATACCCTAGCAACGCCTAGCAACGCCCTAGCAACCGCCCAGAATACCCTAGCAACCACCTAGCAACCACCCAGAACACCCTAGCAACCGCCTAGCAACCATCCAGAATACCCTAGCAACCGCCTAGCAACGCCCTAGCAACCACCCAGAACACCCTAGCAACCAACTTGCAACCGCCCAGAAACCCTAGCAACCGCCTAGCAACCACCCAGAATACCCTAGCAACCACCTAGCAACGCCCTAGCAACCACCCAGAATACCCTAGCAACCACCTAGCAACCACCCAGAACACCCTAGCAACTGCCTAGCAACCATCCAGAATACCCTAGCAACCGCCTAGCAACGCCCTAAAAACCACCCAGAACACCCTAGCAACCGCCTAGCAACCGCCTAGCAACCACCCAGAACACCCTAGCAACCGCCTAGCAACACCATAGCAACCACCCAGAATACCCTAGCAACCGTCTAGCAATGCACTAGCAACCACCCAGAATACCCTAGCAACCGCCTAGCAACCACCTGAACACATGAATAAGCCATATCTCAGCACCAGAACATCTGGTTGTTTGGTCGTATGCAATCATGTACCACACCCTAGCAACCGAGCAGCGAGTTTTGCCACTGCAAGCACCATTTCACATTTTCTCCTGGAAATGTACATTCTAGTTAATGGTGCTTGCCTATGGCAAAGCAACATTAGTGTTATTGTGCATACTTATTATTCTTCTTCTTCTTCTTCTTCTTCCACTTTTTTTTCGGCGCGTAACTCCTCCCGCAGTTTTTGTCACAGACCCATGAATGAGGTGTCAAAACGTGCGGCCTGTTCGGGAATGGTGTGCTATGACTTTTATAAGCGATCGGGGGTACGATGTTCGCCCCAGGGGCGAAAAAACGGCCCAAAAAAAACGCATAGACTTAACATGGGGAAAAACTTTGACGAATCATAGCTCAGAGATCAGATTTCACAGAAACGTGTGATTTGCCACATTTGAAGAGGCTGACAGGCTCTTTAAGAACATACCCCTAAATGGGGTAAAAGTTGCACCCCTGGGGGGCAGGAGCGGCCCAAAGTTGCCCAAAAAACCCCATTGACTTAACATGGTGAAAAACTTTGAAGAGTCATAGCTCAGAGCTCAGATTTCACAGAAATGTGTGATTTGCCACATTTGAAGAGGCTTACAGGCTCTGTAAGAACATACCTCACAGTGGGGTAAAAGTTGCACCCCTGAGGGGCAGGAGCTGCCCAAAGTTGCCCCCATTGACTTACTATGGTGTAGGACGGCCCATGAAATGGGCCGTCCTACACCATAGAAACCGCTTTTATATTGAACATAACTCTGGATCCCAGTGTCGTAGAGACAAAGGGGCGGGCTCATTTTACTCAGACGGCCAATCAGTGTCTCAAGATCATTGTGAAGCTATCAAGCCACGCCCTAGCAACCATTTAGAGCTCCTTAGCAACAAGTTCCATAGACTTCCATTAAAAGAGATCAAAGGGATATCTCAGGATATAAGTGCCATAGAAACATGAGGGTGGGCTCGTTTGACTCGGGCCAGCAAACAGCCAATCCTGAATCACCTCAACACTTACTGGCCACGCCCTAGCAACCATTATCGAGCACCTTAGCAACCAAAATCCAAAGAGGGATATCTTCCATTCTGAATGTCACAGAGGCATGGGAGTTGGTTTATATCATTCATACTGACAAGCAGCCTTTGGAGTTTCATGATTGGCAGCTGCCAAGCCACTCCCTAGCAACCAAACAGAGTACCCTAGCAACCATTTTGCAAGACCTATATCTCTACATGTAAACATCGTATAGAGATGGGGGTTGGTTTATACATTCACATTGACTTTGGAGCTTCATGATTGGCAGCTGCCAAGCCACTCCCTAGCAACCAAACATAGTACCCTAGCAACCGTTTTGCAAGACCAATATCTCTAAATCAGAACATCGTATAGAGATAGGGGTTGGCTCTTTTGACTCATGCTAGCAAACAGGACTTGCTACATGCTACACATGCTAGCAGTGAATAGCTACATGCTAATATTGATTAGCTAAGTGTTAAATCATGCCAAGAAAATGCTACAAATTCCATAGTAACCATCTGTGACATCTACCAACCACCTAGTAACACCATAGCAACCACCCAGAATACCCTAGCAACCGCCTAGCAACCACCCAGAATACCCTAGCAACCGCCTAGCAACGCCCTAGCAACTACCCAGAATACCCTAGCAACCGCCTAGCAACCACCCAGAACACCCTAGCAACCGCCTAGCAACCATCCAGAATACCCTAGCAACCGCCTAGCAACCATCCAGAATACCCTAGCAACAGCCTAGCAACGCCCTAGCAACCACCCAGAACACCCTAGCAATCGCCTAGCAACCACCCAGAACACCCTAGCAACCGCCTAGCAACCACCCAGAACACCCTAGCAACCGCCTAGCAATGCCCTAGCAACCACCCAGAATACCCTAGCAACCGCCTAGCAACCACCCAGAACACCCTAGCAACTGCCTAGCAACCATCCAGAATACCCTAGCAACCGCCTAGCAACGCCCTAGCAACAGCCCAGAAACACCCTAGCAACCGCCTAGCAACACACCAGAACACCCTAGCAACCGCCTAGCAACTACCCAGAATACCCTAGCAACCACCTAGCAACGCCATAGCAACCACCCAGAATACCCTAGCAACTGCCTAGCAACCACCCAGAACACCCTAGCAACCGCCTAGCAACCATCCAGAATACCCTAGCAACCATTCAGAACACCCTAGCAACGCCCTAGTAACCACCCAGAATACCTTAGCAACTGCCTAGCAACCACCCAAAACACCCTAGCAACCGCCTAGCAACCGCCTAGCAATGCCCTAGCAACCACCCAGAACACCCTAGCAACCAACCAAAACACCCTAGCAACCGCCTAGCAACCACCCAGAATACCCTAGCAACCGCCTAGCAACGCCCTAGCAACAACCCAGAATACCCTAGCAACCACCTAGCAACCAACCAGAACACCCTAGCAACCGCCTAGAAACAGTATAGCAACCATCCAAAATACATTAGCAACCACCTAGCAATGCCCTAACAACCACCCAGAATACCCTAGCAACCGCCTAGCAACACCCAGAATTGCCTAGCAACACCCTAGCAACCACCCAGAACACCCTAGAAACTGCCTAGCAACACCCTAGCAACCACCCAGAACACCCTAGCAACCGCCTAGCAACCACCAGAATACCCTAGCAACCACCCAGAACACCCTAGCAACCACCTAGCAACGCCCTAACAACCACCTACAACACCCTAGCATCGGCCTAGCAACCAACCAGAACACCCTAGCAACCACCTAGCAACACCCTAGCAACCACCCAAAACACTCTAGCAACTGCCTAGCAACCAACCAGAATACCCTAGCAACGATCTAAAAAAACCTAGCAACCACCATAACACCCTAGCAACCACCCAGAATACCCTAGCAACCGCATAGCAACCACCAGAACACCCTAGCAACTGCCTTGCATCATCATAGCAAACTCCAAGAACACCCCTAGCAACCGAGTGGCGAGTTTTGCCACTGCAAGCACCATTTCACATTTTCTCCTGGAAATGTACATTCTAGTTAATGGTGCTTGCTGAAAGCAAGGCAACATTAGTGTTATTGTGCATACTTATTATTCTTCTTATTTTTTATTCTTCTGGCCAAAGTTTGACGCGCTACTCCTCCCGCAGTTTTTGTCACAGACCCATGAATGAGGTGTCAAAACGTGCGGCCTGTTCGGGAATGGTGTGCTATGACTTTTATAAGCGATCGGGGGTACGATGTTCGCCCCAGGGGCGAAAAACGGCCCAAAAAAAAACGCATAGACTTAACATGGGGAAAAACTTTGACGAATCATAGCTCAGAGATCAGATTTCACAGAAACGTGTGATTTGCCACATTTGAAGAGGCGGACAGGCTCTTTAAGAACATACCCCTAAATGGGGTAAAAGTTGCACCCCTGGGGGGCAGGAGCGGCCCAAAGTTGCCCAAAAAACCCCATTGACTTAACATGGTGAAAAAACTTTGAAGAGTCATAGCTCAGAGCTCAGATTTCACAGAAATGTGTGATTTGCCACATTTGAAGAGGCTTACAGGGTCTGTAAGAACATACATCACAGTGGGGTAAAAGTTGCACCCCTGAGGGGCAGGAGCTGCCCAAAGTTGCCCCCATAGACTTACTATGGTGTAGGACGGCCCATGAAATGGGCCGTCCTACACCATAGAAACCGCTTTTATATTGAACATAACTCTGGATCACAGTGTCGTAGAGACAAAGGGGCGGGCTCATTTTACTCAGACGGCCAATCAGTGTCTCAAGATCATTGTGAAGCTATCAAGCCACGCCCTAGCAACCATTTAGAGCTCCTTAGCAACAAGTTCCATAGACTTCCATTAAAAGAGATCAAAGGGATATCTCAGGATATAAGTGTCATAGAAACATGAGGGTGGGCTCGTTTGACT
Organism: Chrosomus eos; assembly: GCA_036326025.1. Lineage (NCBI taxonomy): Eukaryota > Metazoa > Chordata > Actinopteri > Cypriniformes > Leuciscidae > Chrosomus > Chrosomus eos. The sequence goes on from JAZAVI010000827.1 coordinate 38,291, forward strand.
CGGGCCAGCAAACAGCCAATCCTGAATCACCTCAACACTTACTGGCCACGCCCTAGCAACCATTGTCGAGCACCTTAGCAACCAAAATCCAAAGAGGGATATCTTCCATTCTGAATGTCACAGAGGCATGGGAGTTGGTTTATATCATTCATACTGACAAGCAGCCTTTGGAGTTTCATGATTGGCAGCTGCCAAGCCACTCCCTAGCAACCAAACAGAGTACCCTAGCAACCATTTTGCAAGACCTATATCTCTACATGTAAACATCGTATAGAGATGGGGGTTGGTTTATACATTCACATTGACTTTGGAGCTTCATGATTGGCAGCTGCCAAGCCACTCCCTAGCAACCAAACATAGTACCCTAGCAACCGTTTTGCAAGACCAATATCTCTAAATCAGAACATCGTATAGAGATGGGGGTTGGCCCTTTTGACTCATGCTAGCAAACAGGTCTTGCTATATGCTACACATGCTAGCAGTGAATAGCTACATGCTAATATTGATTAGCTAAGTGTTAAATCATGCCAAGAAAATGCTACAAATTCCATAGTAACCATCTGTGACATCTACCAACCACCTAGTAACACCATAGCAACCACCCAGAATACCCTAGCAACCGCCTAGCAACCACCCAGAATACCCTAGCAACCGCCTAGCAACGCCCTAGCAACTACCCAGAATACCCTAGCAAACCGCCTAGCAACCACCCAGAACACCCTAGCAACCGCCTAGCAACCATCCAGAATACCCTAGCAACCACCTAGCAACCGCCTAGCAACCATCCAGAATACCCTAGCAACCGCCTAGCAACGCCCTAGCAACCACCCAGAACACCCTAGCAACCGCCTAGCAACCACCCAGAACACCCTAGCAACCGCCTAGCAACCACCCAGAACACCCTATCAACCGCCTAGCAACGCCCTAGCAACCACCAGAATACCCTAGCAACCGCCTAGCAACCACCCAGAACACCCTAGCAACCGCCTAGCAACCATCCAGAATACCCTAGCAACCGCCTAGCAACGTCCTAGCAACCGCCTAGCAACCATCCAGAATACCCTAGCAACCACCTAGCAACGCCCTAGCAATCACCCAGAATACCCTAGCAACCGCCTAGCAACCACCCAGAACACCCTAGCAACCGCCTAGCAACCATCCAGAATACCCTAGCAACCGCCTAGCAACACCCTAGCAACCACCCAGAAAACCCTAGCAACCGCCTAGCAACCACCCAGAATACCCTAGCAACCGTCTAGCAACGCCCTAGCAACCACCAGAATACCCTAGCAACCGCCTAGCAACCACCCAGAACACCCTAGCAACCGCCTAGCAACCATCCAGAATACCCTAGCAACCGCCTAGCAACGCCCTAGCAACCACCCAGAACACCCTAGCAACCGCCTAGCAACCACCCAGAACACCCTAGCAACCGCCTAGCAACCACCCAGAATACCCTAGCAACCGTCTAGCAACGCCCTAGCAACCACCCAGAATACCCTAGCAACCGCCTAGCAACCACCCAGAACACCCTAGCAACCGCCTAGCAACCATCCAGAATACCCTAGCAACCGCCTAGCAACGCCCTAGCAACCACCCAGAACACCCTAGCAATCGCCTAGCAACCACCCAGAACACCCTAGCAACCGCCTAGCAACCACCCAGAATACCCTAGCAACCACCTAGCAACGCCATAGCAACCACCCAGAATACACTAGCAACCGCCTAGCAACCACCCAGAACACCCTAGCAACACCATAGCAACCACCCAGAATACCCTAGCAACCGTCTAGCAATGCCCTAGCAACCACCCAGAATACCCTAGCAACCACCTAGCAACCAACTGAACATATGAATAAGCCATATCTCAGCACCAGAACATCGTACAGACATGTTTGTTGGGTCGTATGCAATCATGTACCACACCCTAGCAACCGAGCGGTGAGTTTTGCCACTGCAAGCACCATTTCACATTTTCTCCTGGAAATGTACATTCTAGTGTTGTAATTACTATTCACCCAGACAAAACTTCGGCACGCAACTCCTCCCACATCTTTTGTCGTAGACCCATGAATGAGGTGTCAAATCGACCGGTTTATTGAGGAGAGGTGTGCTATGACTTTTATAAGCGATCAGTTGTACGATGTTCGTCTGACAGGCGAAAAATTTACCGAAAAATCTCCCATAGACTTAACATTGGCAAAAATTTGTAAAGTCATATATTTGGCTCAGAAGGTCATAGAGGCTTGGGGTTGGGCTCTTTTGATTCGTCCTATTAAGCAGCTAATGAGTAGTGACATATCAACTTCATAACCACGCCCTAGCAACCAGTTACAGGCCCCTAGCAACCATTGAACAACATTTACAAGCCATATCTCAGCAACAAAACATTGTAAAAACACAGAGTTGGGCATTTTTTTGACCCAGATGTGCAAATACTCTTTAAATATTACCCCATAAACTGTATAAATAAGCCTTAGCAACCATTTGGAGTACCCTAGCAACCTTACAAACACATGAATGAGCTATATCTCAGAACCAGAAAATCATATAGACATGGGGCTGTGCTTCTTCGTTTCGGTTGGGAGACCAGTCTGTAAATATCATCATGGTAACTGTGTAACCACACCTTAGCAACCATTTGAAGATACCTAGCAACCATATTGCAACATATAGAAGCCATATTTCAGCTCCACAACATCGTACAGACATGGTTGTTGGCTCGTATGCAATTATGTACCACACCCTAGCAACCGAGCGGCGAGTTTTGCCACTGCAAGCACCATTTCACATTTTCTCCTGGAAATGTACATTCTAGTTAATGGTGCTTGCCTATGGCAAAGCAACATTAGTGTTATTGTGCATACTTATTATTCTTCTTCTTCTTCCACTTTTTTTTCGGCGCGTAACTAGTCCCGCAGTTTTTGTCACAGACCCATGAATGAGGTGTCAAAACGTGCGGCCTGTTCGGGAATGGTGTGCTATGACTTTTATAAGCGATCGGGGGTACGATGTTCGCCCCAGGGGCGAAAAACGGCCCAAAAAAAACGCATAGACTTAACATGGGGAAAAACTTTGACGAATCATAGCTCAGAGATCAGATTTCACAGAAACGTGTGATTTGCCACATTTGAAGAGGCTGACAGGCTCTTTAAGAACATACCCCTAAATGGGGTAAAAGTTGCACCCCTGGGGGGCAGGAGCGGCCCAAAGTTGCCCAAAAAACCCCATTGACTTAACATGGTGAAAAACTTTGAAGAGTCATAGCTCAGAGCTCAGATTTCACAGAAATGTGTGATTTGCCACATTTGAAGAGGCTTACAGGCTCTGTAAGAACATACCTCACAGTGGGGTAAAAGTTGCACCCCTGAGGGGCAGGAGCTGCCCAAAGTTGCCCCCATAGACTTACTATGGTGTAGGACGGCCCATGAAATGGGCCGTCCTACACCATAGAAACCGCTTTTATATTGAACATAACTCTGGATCACAGTGTCGTAGAGACAAAGGGGCGGGCTCATTTTACTCAGACGGCCAATCAGTGTCTCAAGATCATTGTGAAGCTATCAAGCCACGCCCTAGCAACCATTTAGAGCTCCTTAGCAACAAGTTCCATAGACCTCCATTAAAAGAGATCAAAGGGATATCTCAGGATATAAGTGTCATAGAAACATGAGGGTGGGCTCGTTTGACTCGGGCCAGCAAACAGCCAATCCTGAATCACCTCAACACTTACTGGCCACGCCTAGCAACCATTATCGAGCACCTTAGCAACCAAAATCCAAAGAGGGATATCTTCCATTCTGAATGTCACAGAGGCATGGGAGTTGGTTTATATCATTCATACTGACAAGCAGCCTTTGGAGTTTCATGATTGGCAGCTGCCAAGCCACTCCCTAGCAACCAAACAGAGTACCCTAGCAACCATTTTGCAAGACCTACATCTCTGCATCAAAACATCGTATAGAGATGGGGGTTGGTTTATACATTCACATTGACTTTGGAGCTTAATGATTGGCAGCTGCCAAGCCACTCCCTAGCAACCAAACAGAGTACCCTAGCAACCGTTTTGCAAGACCTATATCTCAGCACCAGAACATCGTATAGAGATGGGGGTTGGCTCTTTTGACTCATGCTAGCAAACAGGACTTGCTACATGCTACACATGCTAGCAGTGAATAGCTACATGCTAATATTGATTAGCTAAGTGTTAAATCATGCCAAGAAAATGCTACAAATTCCATAGTAACCATCTGTGACATCTACCAACCACCTAGTAACACCATAGCAACCACCCAGAATACCCTAGCAACCGCCTAGCAACCACACAGAATACCCTAGCAACCGCCTAGCAACGCCCTAGCAACTACCCAGAATACCCTAGCAACCGCCTAGCAACCACCCAGAACACCATAGCAACCGCCTAGCAACCATCCAGAATACCCTAGCAACCGCCTAGCAATGCCCTAGCAACCACCCAGAATACCCTAGCAACCGCCTAGCAACGCCCTAGCAACTACCCAGAATACCCTAGCAACCGCCTAGCAACCACCCAGAACACCATAGCAACCGCCTAGCAACCATCCAGAATACCCTAGCAACCGCCTAGCAACGCCCTAGCAACCACCCAAAACACCCTAGCAACCGCCTGGCAACCACCCAGAACACCCTAGCAACCGCCTAGCAACGCCCTAGCAACCACCCATAATACCCTAGCAACCGCCTAGCAACCACCCAGAACACCCTAGCAACCGCCTAGCAACCATCCAGAATACCCTAGCAACCGCCTAGCAACGCCCTAGCAACCACCCAGAACACCCTAGCAACCGCCTAGCAACCACCCAGAAAACCCTAGCAACCGCCTAGCAACCACCCAGAATACCCTAGCAACCACCTAGCAACGCCATAGCAACCACCCAGAATACCCTAGCAACCGCCTAGCAACCACCCAGAACACCCTAGCAACCGCCTAGCAACCATCCAGAATACCCTAGCAACCGCCTAGCAACGCCCTAGCAACCACCCAGAACACCCTAGCAACCGCCTAGCAACCACCCAGAACACCCTAGCAACCGCCTAGCAACCACCCAGAACACCCTAGCAACCACCTAGCAACACCATAGCAACCACCCAGAATACCCTAGCAACCGTCTAGCAATGCCCTAGCAACCACCCAGAATACCCTAGCAACCACCTAGCAACCACCTGAACACATGAATAAGCCATATCTCAGCACCAGAACATCGTACAGACATGTTTGTTGGCTCGTATGCAATCATGTACCACATCCTAGCAACCGAGCGGCGAGTTTTGCCACTGCAAGCACCATTTCACATTTTCTCCTGGAAATGTACATTCTAGTTAATGGTGCTTGCCTATGGCAAAGCAACATTAGTGTTATTGCTCATACTTATTATTATTAATGGTGCTTGCCTATGGCAAAGCAACATTAGTGTTATTGCTCATACTTATTATTCTTCTTCTTCTTCTTCTTCTTCTTCTTCTTCTTCTTCCACTTTTTTTTCGGCGCGTAACTCCTCCCGCATTTTTTGTCACAGACCCATGAATGAGGTGTCAAATCGTGCGGATTATTCGGGAATGGTGTGCTATGACTTTTATAAGCGATCGGGGGTACGATGTTCGCCCCAGGGGCGAAAAACGGCCCAAAAAAAACGCATAGACTTAACATGGGGAAAAACTTTGACGAATCATAGCTCAGAGATCAGATTTCACAGAAATGTGTGATTTGCCACATTTGAAGAGGCTGACAGGCTCTTTAAGAACATACCCCT